>JAQGAO010003526.1:0-16830 GCA_034697705.1 Ommatoiulus sabulosus | reverse complement strand
ATTTTCAAAATTGTGTTTAGTAAATTTAAAAAAATATTTTCCAGTGTCAATTTTGGAATGTATATAAATTTTTCACGTTCTCAATGGTCAGGGAATTATTTTTTCAAACCTGGAAAAGTCAGGGAAGCTGAAAATGAAATTTCTGGGGGAACCCTGTTATCTTGTACTACTTATAAATACCTCAATGTAGAAGCAATGATGTCTCATTTAGGATTCTGATATCCTGTCTATTTCTTCGTTTATTTTTAAAATAACCATGCATTTCCACGTGCATTTTTTATTTTTTAAATAAACGAAAGGAACATAGTTGTAATTAATGTGGAATTAAGCTCTTGATACTGATCTTGAATTTAACATATGTTCACACTCACCTGTAGGCACAGCTGGCTATTTTTCAGTATGCAAATGGTCATAGTTTGTCTACTGTCATAGATCTTAGATAGTAGGCAGTAGGCTAAATGCAGATAAGAATTCATTTCTTTCATTAGATATCATCAATAACAAACTTTGTTTGTTTTTAGAAAGCTTTCAAGAGCCATTGCCCAATATCGTAGTGTGTTAACATCTGTAGAAGCTTCGACCACACACTGCCTGAGATTGGTAGGTACTTTTGTATTTTTATTGTAAGGAGCATGGTATTGATTTTAGATGTAGTTAGCTCTCCTGCGACTTTGTTTTTTGTGGGTTTTTAAAGTTTTGTTTAACAAAAAAAACAGCAGTTCTTCTAATTATCGACTACACTGCGTTCCGTTTCTTATTTTATTCACTCGTGATATCTGTATATTTAACTTGCTCCAACTTATTCATGAACGCCCTAAATTTCTACCTGTTAACAAAATAACGCATTCTTTTATTTCTACTTACAAAGTTGTTTGCAATGACGAGGGTCATTTTTTTCCAACATGAACATATTTTATTTGACGTTTCAATTTGTTTTTCCATCTATTTCTAAGAAATATCTAAGAAATAAATAATATTGAATTTAAAATCATTCTTGAAATGGAACCTGACATTTTTTTGTATCGTTATCTTGTTCAAAATTTCATTATTACAGTAATCTACAGTAACTTATCGCTCATATTTTGCTTTTTATTTTTATGTAGACCTTGGCTCGGCAGCTTGCAGAAGTTCTTCTGAGGGGAGTTAGTGAGTTAGCGTATGAAAGTCCTGAGCCCTCTGTTGATGTTGGTAACAAAACTGGAAGTGGTAGTCGTGTTCCTAGCACTTCAGACAGCCCGTGGAAACCTAGAAGATATGTAGGCCAAAAGTATGATGTCCACTTATTAAAATTAATAATTTTGAAGTTTTTTGAAACTCGAAATATTGAACAGTTAATTTTCTTGATAATATTCCACATATTGATTATCTACTAATAACATAAATCAGGGTTCACCCAGACCTGGAAAAGTCAGGGAACTTGAAAATGACCTGGAAAAGTCAGGGAAGTCATAGAAAATTAATACTTCTACAAGGTTAGCTCAGGGCCAAGTAGAAATTTGCAAAATTTATCAACATTTTTGGTGTATATATTTACAAACTTTTCCACGTTTTCCTTGTACAAATTTACACAATTTCCCACGTTTTCTGAGTATTAATTTGCAAAATTTTCCACGTTTTTTGGGTACAAATTTGCAAAATTTCCACGTTTTCCTTGTACAAATGTACACAATTTCCCACGTTTTCTGCGGTATTAATTTGCAAAATTTTCCACGTTTTTTGGGTACAAATTTGCAAAATTTCCCAGTTTTCCGTGTACAAATTTTTAAAATTGTCTAGGTTTTCAGAGTAGAAATTTTCTACATTTTCCGAGGACAAAATTGCAAAATTTCTTACTTTTTCCGAGCACACGTTTTTAACATTTTCCGAATACAAAATTTTCCCATTTTAAAAAAATTTCAGGGCATTTTTTTTAATTTTTTAAAAAATTTGTATGTTATTTTTCAAAATTGTCGTTAGTGAATTTAAAAAAATATATTTTTCAGTGTCAATTTTTCACGTTGTTATTGGTCAGGGAAATTTGTTTTCAAACCTGGAAAAGCAGGGAAAAGTCAGGGAAGTTGAAAATTAAATTTCTGCGGGAACCCTGTGTCTGTCCGCCATAAAAAGGCTATTTATAGCACGACCCGTGTCAGTCTGAACGGAGAAAGCTGGGGTTTTTAGGGAGAAGAATTTTTCAGAAGTAAATTTAGACTCCGTCTGAGCGTAAATATATACGTGGCGCTGGATGTGGCAGGCGCGCACTCATCCGGCAGACGTGTTCAAATGTCATTTGACGAGAATGCAGAACGATGCTAGTAGTTAATCCCGTAATCCCGACAATAAGCCCTGGGGGTTTGTTAGTGCAATTTCAGACTTTTAGACATGGCGAGGCATTAGGTTGGTAAAGTTAAATTGGTCTGTAGCCGGTCCATTGCGCTCTTCAAAACCAGGATTTCAGTTGTTGTACATGTAACAGCTTTAAATTTACAAAAAAATGTGAAGAAAAGGGTTCCCCCAAACCTGCACAACTTGGAGATGTCTGGGAACTTGAAAATGCCTGGAAAAGTCAGGGAAGAATGAATTATTTTGAAAAAGTCAGGGAAGAATGAATTATTTTGAAAAAGTCAGGGAAGAATGAATTATTTTGAAAAAGTCAGGGTTGAATGAATTATTTTGAAAAAAGTCAGGGAAGAATGAATTATTTTGAAAAAAGTCAGGGAAGGAAGAATTATTGTGAAAAAGTCAGCTAGGGAAGAATGAATTATTTTGAAAAAGTCAGGGAAATTGAACGTATTAATGTTGTCACAATCCAAGATAAATGCGTCTTCGTGGTTAGCTCAAGGCCCATTTTCAAACTTTCTAAAATTTTCCCAGTACAAATTTACAAAATGTTCAACAATTTTAGACGAAAAATTTGCAAAATTTTCAATTTCTCGAGGATGAACTTGCACACTTTTCCGAAGACTTACTTACAAAAAATTTAACCTATTCCGAGGACAAATTTGCAAGATTTTAAAAATTCACCAAGGACACATTTGCAATTTTTGAAATTTTATCGAGTACACATTTGCAAAACTTTCAAAATTTTCCGAATACAAATTTGTTTTCAAAATTGACATTAGTAAATCTTGCAAAATATTTAAAGTTGCACGTGTAGATTTTTCAAAATCGTGGATAACATTGGCATATGTCAATTTTGTTGTTGGTCAGGGAGATTTGTTTTGAAACCTGGAAAAGTCAGGGATGCTGAATATGAAATTTATGGGGAAAACCCTGAAGAAACTTCCGTTCCATTTAATGTACTTCTCTATTGAAGTACACGTGATTCCAAATGATTCCAAACCAAATCTTGTATCATGGTATTTGTCGATGTAAAACTATTTGATCGTGAAAAAAATTCTAATCAAAGAAATGAGCAGAACTCAGTTGCAATAGATTTGTAGTCAAAGTTCGCTAATGACATCAATCTAAACGCAAGTTATTTTTAGGGATGTATTATTGCATGAGCAATATAAAATATCACTATGATTGATTGGAATTGTTAAGGACCTTTTTGATGTTTTGATGAGCCAGTAAATCATCACAAACAATATAATGTATCTCATGAAATTTGGGAAAATAAGAAATTTTGTTTCCCTCCAAATAACTTTATTTTCTGCAGCGCTGATAACAAAAAAAATCAGTAATATCAATAAAAAGCATTCCAAAATGTTCTCACAGTTATTTCGCAAAATGTGAAAATTCAGACTTATCGGTAATAAGCCTCATTTCACTTACATTCAAATTACATTGGCTGAGAATTATGTAGTTGTGACTCATTAACATATCGCTTACATTTGGCAGCTGAGTGGCGATGTGCTGCCAGTTAAAAAAACCGACAAGACGATTAATGTCGGCTGCCGGAGTTTCATTGGCTCCGGTCCATGACACCAACGAGTAATGCGCCCATAGTTGATGATGACAATTAGTACACACCACGATTTTTTCATGAATGCTAAACGGAAATTTGGAACAGTTTGCAGGTTCTTGGAGACTTAATTTAATGTTGACATTTCTTTTCGTTTCTTTGTAGATGGTTTGCCGAATACAGCGAATCAGACTTTGCTCGTTCTGGCAATATGGCCACAGAAACTGTGATGCTGGATAAAGGCCCCCTTCCCCAATTTTCACATTCGATGGAGCCTCAACTTAGACAGCTTGGATTGCCCACGAGTCTCCAGCGAGGTAAATAATTTAACATCTTATCTACATCTTTGATAACTGTTGATGATGCTGTGGTTACTCTAGAGTTGGTTCAACAGTCATACATTTGCGAGTTACTTCAACAGCTGAATTTAGCCTAAAGTTACAAACTCTGGTTTTTTGCAAATTCTCCATTAAGAATTCTGAATTTTTTTTTCAAGAGTTCACACAACAGCTATCGATATCAAAATTTACCATTGGTAATACCAGAATGAAAAAGTTGAAAATAAACTTTGCATGAAAGTTAATTTATACGGCAATTGAAATGTTTTAAACGGGGTACCCCCAGACCTGGAAAAGACAGGGAGAAATCAAGGAAGAATGAATTATTTTGAAAAAGTCAGGGAAATTCAACGTAGTCGAGTAAAAATTGGCAAAAATTTTTTCTGAGGACAAAATTGCAAAATTTTCCACGTTTTCCGAGGACAAATATGCAAAAATGTTCACGTTTTTCGACGATTAAAATCTTTAATCAAAGGCAAAGGCAACTTACAGCAAGCTTTGTACAACCTGTATTTACATGAATCATTTTGAATTCAAATTTCCTTAAGGTTAAAATACATTATCATTACTTCTTAATGCTTTCCATGTACATGACTCATTTCAAATATATATTTCCATAAGGTTAAAATACATTTTCATTACTTCTTGATTTTCAAACAACAGTACTCATGAGAATAGTATCAGACTAAATGCAATGCCATTATCCTCGTGTTTCAACTTAATGAGAGGCCAATGGCAAGGGAAAAACGATGGGCGAATATTGGTCTTTGTAGAAAGAAAAGTTTAAATACAGATTATGGTATTAGATGGACAGGGTTCTCCCAGACCTGGAAAAGTCAGGGAAATTCAACGTATTAATGTTGTCACAATACAAAATTAAAGATTCTACGTGGTTAGCTCCAGTATAAGTTGCAAAATTTTCAACGTTTTCCAAGCACAAATTTCCAACATTTTCAACTTTCCGAGGACAGATTGGTATACTTCCCAAACTTTTCCGAGTACAAATTTGCAAAACTTTCCATATTTTCTGAAGACAAATTTAAAATTTTTTCTCATGCTAATTTTGTAAAATTTTAAAAATTATCCAATGTTAATTTTAAAAGTTTTTGAAAATCCTTACTAAAAATCCTATGCCGATTTTGCAAAGTCGTGGATAACATTGGCATATGTCAATTTTGACATTGTCTTGTTCAGGGAAATTTATTTCAAAACCTGGAAAAGTCAGAAAAGTTGAGTATGAAATTTCTGTTCGAACCCTGAGGTAGCCATCTGCCTGACTTATTTAACTTTTCTGTTTGCCAAAATAGAAAAGCAGCTAGTCCTCCTGCGTCAAAGTAGTTTTAGGAACTGTCCATAACCCTCCACGACAATGCGTTGGCTGGGAATAAATGTTTTCACCAGCCACACTGAAGACAGCATTTCTGGTACATGTACATTAAGTGTTTTCTGCAGTTGCCATTCTGGACAAAAGCTCAATTGCCCAAGGACTACGGGACCCACCCAGATCCCATGACATCCCACTCATCCCTCCCCCCCAACTAGTAATTCCAGAGTGCAAATATGGTCCCATATTTTAACCGGCTTAAGCCAGACTTAAGACATTGTAAAAAATATTGTTTCCATAGCGACGTCCATTGTCAGCACCAGTCACATGCAGGTTACGAGCATGGTGGATGCGATATGGCCAGCGTTATCCAGCAGCCCCTTCCGGTTCGCTGGACATCCGGGGAGGTTAAGTGGGGCGCTAAACGTATTCCTCCTAGCGGAATATTAATAGCTTTGCCAGTGATCTAAAAAAAAATACTGCTCGATTCACGCAACTCCGAATAAGCGGTTAGTGCCGTTTCCATGGACTTGATCTGCGTACGACAATGCAAATGGAGCGCACTTTGCAGAAAAAAAAATTGTTTACGATACGGTTGTGCACTTTGGTCACGTGAGGGCCTGGGTTGGTCGCACCACAACGATCGAATGGTCGGGGGTCTCTCCAGGGCTTCGTGTCGTCGATCTGCAGTGCCTTGGTGCATCAATACGCTTGGTGAACAAGTGGACAATCAACTGCAAATCGTTCAGACTCAGGAACTAAGGCCAACTTAGAAACTATTCAACTAATGTAGTTTCTGTAATTGTTGGTCATTCAGCTTCTGTGGTTTTGATGAAATATTATAAGGCAAGAGCATTCATTCTAAAAACTGCAGTTCAGGCGCTAAAGCTATAAAACCAGCAGTTGGCAATCAGAAACATGTTATTAGCAAATATTTTTTTTGTAAAGGCGGGCACAGACGAGGTAATTTATTGAAGACGGTCAGGACATTTTAGGCGTGTCCGTAAAATCATGGCTGCAAATTATGCAAAACCTGAATATCTGATTTTTATTAATGTTGCAACAGAAATGACGTCTGCCTATTCTCCACGTGGCATTTCTTTCTTAAAATTCATGAAGTTCAATTTCTGAAATCTTACTGAATAAGGTTTCAGAAATTGAAATTCATTTATAGGACAAGCATAAAATCCGTCAACAAACTTCCTCTTGTATGCACAAAGAATGCAGGGTGCCGAGAACCTATAAGACTACATGACCTGACTTAATGAACTACACCTCGAAGTGTTGTCCTTGATAAAAACAAGAGATTTGCCATCGATCGTGCTTATTAAAGATTACATACATGTAAGTTGCCGCGGTGATGGCGATGCAGCAATAGTACCATCAGCGCCACCATTGCGACGACTTAGGTAATCTAGATTTATTTATTTTTTAAATGCGCGTGGAATATTAAACTCAAAGTACTTTGAAAATTTGAAATAACAGAATCGATGACAAAGTTTATCTTATCTAGATTTACATTAGGAAAATTCTTGGAAAACTTTTCTTCTGGAATCCTGGTTGAAAAATGTTCTTTGGCTCTTGCAAGTGGTAGACTCTCTTAGTCTTAGGTATAGGCTCTTACCTAACCTTTTTTGGAAAGTTTTTGCAAGAAAGCTAGATTTTGAAAATAAATGTGTAATGGAATATTAGACGCGATGTACTTTAGAAATTTGAAATTATAGAATCGATGACTGAGTTTCTTATCTAGAGTAGGAAAATTCTTGGAAAACTTTCTTTTGGAATCCTGGTTGAAAAATGTTCATTGGCTCTTGCAAGTGGGAGACTCTCTTAGTCTTAGGTAGGCTCTTACCTAACGTTCTTTGGAAAGTTTTTGCAAGAAAGCTAGATTTTTAAAATAAATGTGTAATGGAATATTAGACGCGATGTACTTTAGAAATTTGAAATAACAGAATCGATGACAGAGTTTATATCTTATCTAGAGTAGGAAAATTCTTGGAAAACTTTTCTTATGGAATCCTGGTTGAAAAATGTTCATTGGCTCTTGCAAATGGTAGACTCTCTTAGTCTTAGGTAGACTCTTAGCTAACCTTCTTTTCTTTGGAAAGTTTTTGCAAGAAAGCTAGATTTTTAAAAGAAATGTGTAATGGAATATTAGATGCGAAGTACTTTAGAAATTAATAACAGAATCGATGACAGTTTCTTATCTAGAGTAGGAAAATTCTTGGAAATTTTTTCTTTTGGAATCCTGGTTGAAAAATGTTCATTGGCTCTTGCAAGTGGTAGACTCTCTTAGGTAAGCTCTTGCATGTGACAGGCCTTCTTCTGAAAGTTTTTGCAAGAAATTACTAGAAGAATGGAAGCTTTCAAGACGAATGCTTATACACTTTTGATTTGACGTCGATTTTAAAATGCAAGGTTGCAGGATAAACACGTGCATTGAACGAATGCCAAGCGCATCAGAAGATGGAAAGCTCCTGAACGTATGGGACCAATGTTGTTGTAGACAGTGTCATTTCCCCAGAGGGCTTCTTGCACTTTTTTTTAATTTGAAGAAATGATGCCTTGCAGTGCTAAACATTATCGTTGCGCGCAAATCCTCCCACAAAGAGGCGGATATTGAATCCTCGCGTGATTTCCAAGGGATGGTTGGTTGCGAGCCCTTTGGCGCAGTGCATTTGAAGTTCATGCATCTTCGCTAGGTGAATATCACAGCAATACCAGAAATACTCCGAAGGGAGTAACTATGGCAATTCCACATGTGGGGTAGCCTAGCAACGCGAGGATGTGCCCTGGATTTTGGAGCGAGCTCGGGGATAGGTACAAGAGGAAGAACCAATCTATATTAGTTGTTTACCTGAAAAGCTCTCTTGAAGCGGATGGGAGAGTGCCACCATTGTCGCTGCTAGGTTAGGATTATTTTTTTTTTTTTGGATCTTGTTTTCTTTTTCGGATGTCTTTCTCCAACTAATCTGCTGGTTAATGAGCAACTGTGGTATTTGTGGAAGCAAGCCCCGCATCCTTTAACTTAATCGGACCGACATTTCCGTTAATGGGGTGAGGGAAAAACCTGTTTTTTTTTTGTGCAAGGATCTATTGGATTCGTTCCATCTGTTCCATGTCAGAAGAAAAGACAAGAGCAGATCTTCTCGCAAATAAGAAAACGAATGAAAATGCCAGAAAAGTAGGTTGAAACCAGGTCTGGTGGAAAATCATCTATTTTGGTAGTACATAAACCATCATGATCATGGACTGTTCAGGGAAAGAACCTATTGGATATGACCGTCATCCTATCCATCTTTGCTCCCAGCGACAGCTAGTAGGTCAACCAGCATTGGAAAAAGTTGATGGAAATGTGACTCTTGCAGGGATGATTGAAACCTTGTATGATGGATCAAGACAATTTCTCTTAAGATCACTCAAAATACAATTCTCTAGTCATTTCGCAAGAAAAAGGCATGCGTTTTCAGAAACTCACACAAAACGCTGAAATCATTAAATTATTACCGAATGCAAATCTTGCGAGATAGCGGACGACAGATAATATAGCTATGTAGGTTAACCAAATATTGCAAGACAGCAGACGACGCGTTAACTTGTTGCGGTGTTGTGAAGACATTTTTGGTGGGCGACATTTTTTGGTTGGACGTCGTCTGCCCACTTCATTGTTTTCAAAGATATTCGTCGAAATTGACTGTATTTTCTATCTTTTTTGGTATATATTTCAGTATTTTGCATTATGTGAGGGATAATAAACACTCGATTTTATATTCTGTTTTTTATGTTATTGGAATGGTGACCTTTTTAAGTATTTCTGAAGTATGATGCCTGCACTTTCTAGCATGATATAAAAAGATTTTACGATGACTCCACTAAGTCACAAATACTGAAATATATACAAAAAATTAGAAAATTTAGTCGATGTCGACGAATATCTTTGAAAGCAATGAAGTAGCAGACGACGTCCAACCAAAAATGTCTTCACTGTGGTAAAAGCAAACCCTCACATACAACAGACGACCAGGAAAATTGTGTGCTGACAAACAAATTTTCCTTAGATGTTATCCGCCTTTTGATAAAACACCAATATATTTGCTGAAAACAGCTTTTTTCGTCAAAATGTTGGCTGGAAATTTTCGAAACAAAAGTTTTGAGCAAATTGCAAACAAACAGTTTTTGTCTGCTGGCTGTCAGTAGTCTGTACCAGGCTTTAGGCTGCCAACTTAGTTCTAAAATACAATTAAATGTGATGTCAGACGTAGAAGCTCTACCATTGATATGAATTGATGGTGGCTAGCTAATGGAGAAATGCTAATCAATGCAATCTGTGGTCGATTGCCGAGAAAATCCACAGTACGATTATATTTTAGTTTGTTTTAGTAGATGCTTGAATGTGTACTTTTGCACCGAAATAGGATGTCTTTGATGCTGCCACCTGGAAGACATTCTCGCCCCGGAAAAATAAGCAAACGCCTACCGAATGTAGTTACCGCTCATTTCTCTGCAAATGAGCTTTTCTACTGACTGTGGCGAATTTAACTAGTCCAAAACAGGTCAAGAAAAAAAGCAATAACATCGTCTTCATGTATAATTCAGTGCAGCCAATGAAACTTCGCTGCAATGATAACCCTCCTCCTTTTTTATTCATGAATCAATATGAAGAAAAAAAATGTTAATGACTTTACAAAAACAAACAAAAAAAATACGCATTTAAACGAGTGGCTGTTTTACACATTTGAAATACAGGGTTAATCCCCCCAGACCTGGAAACATGGAAAATTCACGGAACTTGAAAATGTCTTGAAAAGTTAGGGAAGAATGACTTATTTTTAAAATGTCAGAGAAATTCAACGTTTAAAACGTTAGTCGTCACAATCCAAAATTAATGTTTACACGTGATTAGCTCAAGAACCATTTGTAAAATTTAATTTTTTTTCTTAGTACAAATTTGCAAAATTGACACCAATTTCATCGATCGGAGGATAAATAATGCTCAGCCTTTTCCGGGGACATATTTACAAAGCTTGTAACTTATTCCGAGGATAAATTTGCAAAGCTTTCAACAGTTTCCGAGGACAAATTTGCAAAATGTTCAGCAGTTTCCGAGGACAAATTTGCAAAATGTTCAACAGTTTTCCAGCACAAATTTGCAAAATGTTCAGCAGTTTCCAAGGACAAATTTGCAAAATGTTCAACAGTTTTCCAGCACAAATTTGCAAAATTTCCAACTGTTTTCGTGTGCAGATTTGTACAATTTTCAATAGATTCCGAGGACAAATTTGCAAAATTCTCAAATCTTATCAGAGTAAAGTTTTGGAAAATTATCTACAGTTTCCGAATACAAATTTGTCAAATAGTTTTCATGCTAAATTTGTAAAGTTTATTTACTTATTTTTAATTTGAAATTTTTCTAAAAATTTGTCATTAGTATATGTTGCAAAATAATGAATATTGTCCCGTGTCGATTTTGCAAAATTGTGGGTAACATTGACATTGTCATCGATCAGGAAAACTTTTTTCTGGGGAAACTCTGAAATAGCACTTACACTCAGTAATAGCAATAATATCTTGAAAATTGGAAAATACTTTGTAGAGATTACTTCTGTATGCAAAAAATGCCATTTTAGCAGTTTTTTTTGTAAGCTTTAAGCTTCATTAACACGTCAAGGTCAGGTCTAACGTGTGATATACTAAATCCAGAGTGTTTTTCATCTCACTTTTTGTACTATTTATAGGTGCGTATTTAATAGTTGACAAGATGACAAGTATCACTCGAGATTCTTTTCATTTTGAAAGAAAGACCATTTTGTATTGAATTTGAGTTGCTATGCAGCAGTGCTTCAAGTGGCCCGTGTGTGAGGACCTCGTTGAAAAAAAATGATGTACTAGAAACTGCCGGTGTGCATTCATTGTCTTTTGGCATTTTCATTTCAAAAGCTATTCTTGAGTACCTTTCTCGAAAGCTCCCGACTAGGTCAAGTTTCTCTCGAATTTAGTCGCATTTTTAAGGCCCAAGTGGCATACCATACCTGCATTGTGCAGGCTCGGGGGCCTGGATCGATGGATTTCCTAAACGGTAGCAGCAATGAAAATTCCTATTTTCAGAATTCCTCCCGAACCAATTTCTCATTTTCAAGAAAATATTTGGGCACTGCGAAACATAGGGAAAATCGCATTTCGCCGTGAAAATTTCACTGGGTTCAGACTGTTGGCAGTTTGAAGTGATCTAATAAGATTTACTGAAACAACATTCACCACATCAGAAACTCATCAACCGAAGCTTAACCCCCTAACTGTACGTAGTATGGAGCACCACTTTAATTTTCAGATTATGCTATGCCATGTAAACGTGTAATGTTTAAAGTCAGGATTTTTTCCTCTATGAAATCAATGTTAGGGATCTTCGCAGATCGCACTTTGGCACTTACGAAGTCTTTAACGTGCAAAAGAAAGGCAGTACAGTAAAACCTGTTAAGAGTGACCACCAAAAAAAATGCTATATTGTCACAAAGAATGCGTGAATCACATTAAAATAATGAACATGTACACTGTACTTATACATGTAGGCTGTAATAAATGTAGTCTAAAAACCACAAAACCAAAAAGTACGGAATCGTCATGTCCATGGGTTGAAGAAAGATGTAATGTGACTCATCTGTGATCTGGTTACTTTATAAGGTACATTGACAGTGTAAAAATTGCAAAAAAGACAACGCACATTGGTCACTGTACACAATAGACAGGTGGTCACTATACAGAGAATTTTTATGCAATAAATGTACCCTAGAAAAAACAATACACTAAAAAGTGGTCAACATAAACAGGTGGTCACTTTTCCAGGTTTTACTGTAATTGCTTTAGAAATGGGGATTACATTGAGTGAATTTTTTAAAACAATTCACATGTCTATTTTAACCACGTGACTTCACGAGTGCTAAAGCGCGATCTGCGAAGTTTCTGTTGAGTACCCCTAATACTTAGATGGAAACAACTTATGCCAACAAAATAAAGTTATTCATCAGCATTTCCTAAATTTCTTCTTATTATTTTAACAAAATAAGTAAACATTGTCCAAATGGAAACATTTCAGCCCGAAGCATCAAATGCAATGCCGAGAAAAAAAATGGCGTTCCATACCACGTGCATTATCGAATTACATGTACTGTATTATTACATTATTTTCCAAGTTACAAATTTGCTGGGGAATGAGCTATTATTAGTCTGTTAAAGAAAGCGGATGAATATTTGTTAGCTTGCGGTGAAAAAATTGTTTCCATCTAAGTATTACTTAGTTCATTAGGCAAATTGCTGAGTTTAAAAGTATTACAGGTGTAGGGTTTAGGACTGTCTTAAGCAGCCTAATCCTTAATTGCGTTCAACTAAGAACGCCAATTCACTACCAATCCATCTCAGGCAATTTACGCAATGTTTACTTTCTGGCATCCATGACGTTGGGTTGCGTCAACGTCATTGTTAACGTCCAGTGGGAAAATCAATAAGCTTTGTTTTGGTAATCGAAAAATCAATTAACCTAAATAAAGGCGCTTGCATGACTTCGGGCCTTTCATCCTATTTTTGATTTTCTAGTTGTCTTTTTTTTTTTTTTTTTTTTTTTTTAAAAACAACCTAATTAATTATTAATGAAGGTGGCCTTGAATAAAAAATGGGGATGACGTGAGTTGCGTGCTATCCCATCCATCAACTGCCCACCTTTCAATGTCCTTAGCCCGATTATTTGAACAAGATGAGACAACTGAAATTTGGACGCCATATTCGGACCAGCTTTGACGTATTGGCCATGCAATGATTGCATGATCGGGACATTGTCATTTCAAGTAGAGACATACTGAGTTCATGATGGACCGTATGCAGACTTACAGATTTCGTTAGCATGCATATATCACGTGACATTTCATTCATTCCATTGCGAATATTACCCGGAGGCAGTGCCGATGCACGTTCTTTTAGTTATTGATTTGATGATAAGATGACGTGATGTAGCCCCATGCGTGACTCTGCATAAGGGGCCATTCAAAAAGGACGCCCGCAAAATTTGCCCAAAATTGGACTCCCCCTACCCCCCTGTACGCATTGTGTCCGGCCTATCAGGACCCCCTCCCCCCATTCGGACGTCCCAAACAAAAAAAAAATTGTATTCGGAAAATTTTGAAATTTTGCAAATTTCTCCTCGAAAACTGTTGAAAATTTTACAAATCTGTACTAGAAAACAATTGAAAATGTTGAAGATTTGTACTTGCAATGGAAAACGTGGAAAATGAAGCTTTTGCAAAATTGTACTGGAAAATTTGAAAGTTGGCAAATGGACCCTGAGTTTTTAAGTTCTCTGACTTTTCCAGGTTTAAATGCCAGGACTGGGGGTACCCTGTTTACTGACTTTTGGAATTTATAACCAACCTATGCGATGTTGCGTTCAATTTCCCTTTTACTTTGTGAACTGATTTTATTTGGCATTTTTTTTTTCAAGAGGACGTCCGAGTTGGTCATACCGGGTACCCCCTCCCTCCCCCCTATACCCATTACATGAGGACGTCCTTTTTGAATGGCCCCTAAGCTCCATTGGCCATCTGAGTATTGAATTTAGGTATGGGGAAATTGTAGCTCCAAAGCAGTGAACAGCAACAATTCAGAACTCAAATCTTCAGCCAATTTTAAAAGGAGATTGCAGACGTGGCCAAAACATGGAGTCAGGTAAACCCAATAGTTCTATGACTGTTGTCCTGGTTTTTTCTACACACGCTAAGGCTTTTTATTTATGCATTTTTCTGGCATTTTGCCCGAAATATCGACTTTTCGTAAGCGCACGAGTAACTAGAAAATGATGAAAGACTGCTGTTCAGCCAAGTTTGACAGGTGAATGCTAGATGGCCATACAGGAAGTGATTCCTCTACTTCCAGTGGTAAAAACGCACAAAGAAACTGCAGTTTACGTTTACCACATGAATACTTTCGCGAAACATAGTAGTTTTAGGTTCTATGAAATCGATAAAATGGCCTTAAATGGCCGTTTAAGGGCGCACGGACAGAAATATTTACTTTGGAATGTGTTCTTTGGAGTAACAATGCTCTCTTTAGGAGACAACGTTTAGAAAGTATTTTCAATTGTTGAAACTGGTATCTTTCGTATTTATTTACCACTGCAGGTGTTTGCTTCATGGTCATCTTTAGAGGGCGAACCTGATGCAGCTTCCAAATTCACATTGTTGCTAATTCTAGGTTGATCCCGTACAAAGGCCAGGAGGGAAAATGAAACAGGATCAGATTCGTCATTTTGACCCCTGAGAGCCAATTCTGTTTACCCATAAAGTTTTCACCTTTAGAGATCTAAGATACTGTAGGTTTGTCGTCCTGCACCATGGTGGCGTTCATGTTTTCAACGATACGCACCATAGAGGGCGCTGGCTTGTTGCCAAAGATAACACATCATGAAAGGGCTTTATATTACACGGGACATCTTTTTCCAGGAAGACAGAAAGATGAATCAAGCAGTTTTCCCCCCAGACCTGGAAAAGCCAGGGAACTTGAAAATGTCTGGACAATTAAGTCAGGGAAGAATGACTTCTTTTGAACATGTCAGGGAAGTTTAACGTATTAATTGTTGTCAAAATCCAAAATTAATGTTTCCAGCACAAATTTGTTGCAAAATTTTCCACATTTTCCGAGGACAAATTTACAAAAATGTTCAGCCTTTTCAGAGTACAAATTTGTAACATTTTCTGCATTTTCCGAATTTCCGAATACAAATTTTCATCATTTTCCTTTGTTAATTTTGAAAATTTGTCAAAATTGTAAATAGTAAATTTTGCAAAATATTGAATATTGAATTTGGCCTGTGTCGGTTTTGCAAAATTGTACAGTAGATAATATTGGCATATGTCAATTTTGACACTGTCATTGCTCAGGGAATTTTTTTTTTAAAATCTGGAAAAGTCCGGGAAGTTTTAAAATGAAATTTCTGCGGGAAACCTATCGAGGGAATTATTACTTTTACTGGCAATCCCAACAAATTGCGTGCGGGGTCATTTTTTGATGGAAACTTACCTGTGCCAGGTCATCATTGGACATTGTTTTTTTTTTTTCCTTTTTCCTTTTTCAATGCTGTCAAATTACAGCATTCGCAACAGACACGGAACATTTTTGCATAACCTATTCGCATATCCTATAGTGGGTGGGGGACAACAGTATCCGTCTCATTCAAGTTTCATCGTTATTGTTATCCGCAGCAATTTGCATTTGAAACCTATTCAATACAATGTATTTCGAAATAAATGCAGATGCATTTTCAGCAGAATTCGACGCTCATGTATAGCTTTTTGCTGCTTGGAAACTTACATTTGCACGCTTCCTCTCCGCATCAGGTTGCATTTGCGTCCTATTAAAATCCATATTTTATAGAAAGTTTAATAATGCATGGCTATGAAGCTTTCATGATGGCCCACTATAACTGAACAAACAAAAAAATGTATAATTTTTTTCCCCCCCCGTATTTAAATAAGGGCACGTTGACACTGTCTCGGGTATCGATTTTTGGGCACTTCTCTTCAGTTTTTTTAAACTTGGAAACAATGGTGTCGCAGAAGGTGCAACCATTCGATTGTCCTTGTTTACACTGAGGAATCTAACGTTTATTTATCGGAAGTAATTAAGCCCAGGCGCGGCCATGCTTGTCCAAATAAGCTTCCTGATCCGGAGTAATCTCCTGACGTCACGAGTGCGTCACGGGGTTTATCCTCAAACAAAATTCGTCGCCTCCTGAGTAGATTAGCAAACTAACTTCTCTCAACTTTTTTTTTCTTTTTTACTTTTGTTTACCGATGGGTGTAACTGTTACAATTGTAATAACAACGGGATTTACTTCAGGCGTAGTTTAATCGCTGTTGACTTTCGTATAAACACTTAAAGAGCAACTCAGGATTCGGGTCGTGAGCCGCCATTTTGGAAAGACAAACTTGTTGTTTATTGGCTAAGGAATCTTAGATTTTTACTTTTTTTAAAAACAGAAAAAAAAGAGCGTGGAATTGACAGATTAGACATCGAGAAAAGATCCGAAAATAACATGGGAATGATAACCCTTTACGAAATCGTAGCGCCATCTACGATGATTTATCCGCCATTTTGGAAAGACAAACCTGTTGTATATAAGGAATCGTAGATCTTTACTTTTTTTTTTTAAAAAAAAGAACATGAAATTGACAGATTAGACATCGAGAAAAGATCCGAAAATAACATGGGAATGATAACCCTTTACGAAATCGTAGCGCCAT
>JAQGAO010003525.1:0-16832 GCA_034697705.1 Ommatoiulus sabulosus | reverse complement strand
CTAATTGAAAACGCATTAGCACTTGTTAGCCCGCTGGGTGGCGCCAGTGGTCGGTAAGTAAATTTCTTAATTTAAAAATCTCAATGTGCTCCCACCTATTCACCTCTGTCCACGAAATAAGACGAAATGATGCATTTTAAATCCAGTATTTAAATTAAAACAATGATTCCAATTCAAACCCTAGTTCGTATTATCAGATACAGACAACACATATGACTAGTGATAAAAACTTTCATCGAAATGCGAATGAAATCTTACTCCACATACAGTATTCATGTACATGTACTTACTGTATATGGATTGGATGGGGCTATAACTTTCATCGGGAAATTCCCTGTTATAACTACCTTTTTTTCATACAGTATTATCTAAAGTCTTTTGCCTTTCAAACAACCGATTTTAACGACCTTTTCTGAATTTGAAAGCTCTTAGACATGATCTGGGTGTTGGGGTTTCTATTCGCGTAAAATGGTGCACTTTTCAACTTTAGAAAAGGTCGATGAAACCATTCACTCTCACTCTATGTAACAACAATACGAGTAATAAAACAGTAAGTTAGGATGTTTTATGTACGATGTACATTGTACATCAAGCGGGCAATGCCTACTAATTAAGAGATTTTCTAATCCATCATTTTTTCTGCTGTCTGTAATGGAACATTCAAGACGAAAGGTCTTGAATATTCTGTTGTATTTTCTAGTTATACTGTACTGTAGTTGCAGTGGATATTGTGAAACAGTGTATTAAAATTGTTATTTATTTAGCACGTGAGTATAAAAATTAAACTTTCAAATGATAATTCTAATTAGATTAGTGAAATTGTTCAATGCTGCTTCCAATTTTCTAGCAATTCTTTGCAAAAAAAAATATTCGAAAATAGAAAATAATGCTTGCATTTCAAGGTTATTTTTTTAACTAAATTTGTGTTAAAGGAAAGGAAATGGTTAGATTTATGCGAGCTAATTTGTAAGCTGGAAGCTTACAGTATAAGGTTGCGAGAACCTAGTGTATGTTCACTACCATTTGTTTCTGTATAAGGTCATTCGTTGATGAAACTTTATGATGAAGACACCTTTCAGCTTTTCTAGGTCATTTTAAGCGTTTCCATGTCGCCCAAATTTTTCTGCCCATGCATGCCTTCTTTAGGAGGACCTTTTTAAGCCCACGGGTGTGCGTGATTTTTAAATAAATTTGCTGCCAGCTGCCTACGATATTCTGCTAAAGGGGTCATCTGGAGAGGCAACTTAGGATGACATTTGCATAAATTTGCATAGAAATGTGGACAGCCTTTCTGCATGCCGGAAAACGAAATTCGTTCCTAATTTATAATTGTTGCCTTCGCAGGACATAACACTGAAAATGCTTCCGATTTTTATGCCATGAAGATTAATGTCGCTGATGTATAATTAATAATGTTATTAAATAACCCCTATCGGTCATCGATCATTTGTATTTCTGCATGGTTGATAGAAGATAATTACTTAAGTTGATAATCATGCAAGGGATTTATTTTGATTTACAGTAATGTTCAATTTTGAAGACCAGATGCTCGGACTAATTTGATGAATGAATAACTACAGTATATATTTTGAGCATATACTGTATGTATAGACAACAACAATAATAATAATAATTTAAATATGTGTATTCGCTGTAAATACAGTAAAAGCAATTACACTTGTGCTACAGAGCTAAAAGATGTCCAATTTAGTCCATGCGAATGAAATTGGACATAGAAGGAATTTTAGGGGAACTCAGACAGAAGCTTTACCAATCGTACTTTGGCAGTCGTGAAGTCGCGTGTGCAAAATCGTCACTAATTGGCGTAAAAACAGCGTGTCAATTCGCTCTCACGACTTCACGACTGCCAATGTACGATTTATAAAGCTTATTCCTGAGTACCCCTATGGGCCTTATGCAGAGTTAAGTATGGGGCTACATCACGTGATGTTTTCATCGAATCAACAACTAAAAGGTCGTGCCTCGGCACTACCTCCGTGTGATTTTCGCCAATAAAATGGACGAATAAAATGTCACGTGATATAAGGGTGAGGCAAGGAAAGTGACATTTGTAAATAAAATGAGAACAAAGCGTAAGAAAATGTAACATATATATACTGTAAGTGTAATAATCTTCTTTGAGATGAAATTAAATCCCTGAGCCAGAACAATTTCTTTTTTTTTTTGCAAAAGATATACGAATCTGTATACGATAAACTAGGGGTTGCCATTGAAAATGACCTGGGCGTCATTAATTTATATTAAAATAAATACTGATGTTTTCATTCCCCTTCATACTAAACACATTTTGTTAGAATCACGTTTCGATCAAATGCTTTGTTTTCATTTTATTTACAAATGTCACTTTCCGTGCCTCACCCTGTGTAAATGCCGACGAAATTGCATATGCTCCATTGTTGGCCATATAGATTTTCAATTATTGACCACCTATATAGTTCGAATATATGAAATTAATTGTATAAATGTCAAAGTATTCATCAAAACATGTGTTTTAAATAAATTTATCTGGATATTTAATTTTCAATCTGTTAACTGAGTGAAACATTTTAATCTTACTTACATGTAATTGTAACTCATCGAAAACTTCAACGACAAGGCCGCAGTTTGGATCAATTATCAATTTTAAGATGGTTTAATCCATCTTATTTGCAAACATTTTGACGTTTTTGGATCAAAAAGTGAGCTAAAGGTAGTGCTCATTTTTTATATTCTATATTCACAATATTAGCATTCGTCTGGTACTCATCAAGTTTCGTTTGCGTGTGTAGTTCAATTAGCGTGCAACATTGTTTCTAGGGCAGACTGGATGGAGGAACGGAGGCGAATAAAGTTAATATTTTTCCTCCGCAGTTGATAGATTGCTGACAGCATTAACTATCTAGTCCGCCATCATTGTTTCCTTTTTCTGCACATGCAATTTCTTCATTGTGTATGATTCTGGGTTATTTACCCCTTTAGGTTTCGTATTTTTTTTGTCGTTTTAGGAAAACGCTGGCTGCAGCCCCACACGCGAATCCCATAATAATGCCGACCTGGGAAAAATAATAAATTGAAATCATTGTTTGGGCGTTTTGTCTCCCAGAGTTCACGTTGACTCTCCTTGCCTCGGGACTCCCAAGATGGCCTCCGGCAGGTTGGCGTGACTTACCCGTAGAAAGTCAAACGTTCGAGGAAAATTGGCGAGCATTGTACCGTAAAACCGTTTTGTTTTCTGCGGGAACAAAGACCCCCTTACCCCTCACCCTCAAATTCACCTTTTATGCAAATAGATGCATTACAGTGCCCCAGAAACGATATTCATTGATTGAAAATCGGATTTCCCATGGAAAAGAGGTATCAGAAGAATTGAGTATTGTTTGTTTTTTTCGTCACAGATCGACAGGTGACTATATCAGATCGCATTGTTGCAGTCTGGAATTTGGGTCTCGGTTAGGGTACCCTCCTGGGGTTGAGGGTAGGATGACCCGTTTAAAATGCATTGACTGGGAAGCGAACACTCGGAGTCTTTGTCCCAATGACATCGAAGATTGGAACCAGCTGAGTGCATGGCAATGATTTTTGTCGGATTTTGGAAGCTTTCCAAACAAAATTTCAAAAGTAGGTTTTTGATCGGTTAGGAGGTCATAAGACAGCTGTATGCTCAGAATTGATGTAAAGTTCATGAAACGGTAACGCGCATTCTTCTATCATATTGGTACATGTACTTTTGTTTATCATACAGTTAGATCTGAAGCGCGGTGATCCACTGCTCGAATTTCTCATGGGGCACTGTTTGTGGACAAACAACAAAAGATGACATGTCTTCCAATTCCAAAAAAATGTTAATGACTAATATCAGGGGCGGTTGTACGTGTATTTTTTTTAAAGAAAATAATGACATTTTCTTAATGGTGTAATTCGTGTTCCGAATTAGTGGCTAAAATAATAATTATTTAACGACAATTTTATTCTGGTTTTGGTTTTATCCTGTTTTGCCCAGAAGACAATTCATGTTGTCCAATCATGAGATCTGAACAATTAAAATTTGCTCCAATGCACAAAACTGAATTTGTGCTTTCAAATTCAGACTTTCATTTACACAGAAGTTGAGTACTTTACTACAATTTAATTGTTTAGCTGAATTGGTGGCTTGTTTCATGCAGCACTATAGAAGTCGTATCCATTTGTATATGTTCATTGTGATTTGCGGTATGCACTTGTATATTACACGCAATTTTATTTTAAATTGGGAGTGGTCGATATTTCGTAAAAAATCGATACAAGAACATGTTTTGTCTGCTGGTTAGGAATTCTGGGAATGAGGAAACCCGTTTCGTGGCAGGGTTGCATTGTAAAATTCATATTTTGTTAATTCCCAATTTTTTTGCACCGAATTCCTCGAAAGCGAAGATTTTCTTGGCCGCTAGTTGAACTCAACATTCCAGTTCCTAGATAACGACTGTATACGCACATACAAATTAGCAGTTTTTAATGAGGAAAAATATACAGTCTTCATTTGAATATTTTTTATTAGAGACATTGTAATGAATCTCGCTTCCTGGAATTTAACTTTACCTCTTTGGGAAAAAAATGCATCGTTATGCATTATTGAGCGTGAGAAATTTAAAAGCAAGAGTCGGAAAAAAAACCGCTTTTTTAATTTTGATAACCGGCTGCACCATTCACCGCTTAATCGCTTATTTAATGAATTTATTAAATTAATTCCTACTTTTGTTCACTTTTCGTAGTTTTATTAAAACGAAGCTCACAAACTCAAAAGTATAATGCCGCAGGGTTTCATAAGCTTAACATTTAGTCAAGAATGAAATATTGAGCATTATACTACTGCATAGCGTTTTAGAATATGTTGTCTACAATTTGAAATTTATTTAAAGACTTATTTACACATGTGTTTATCTCCTAAAGATGTAGAACATTTAATTGCAATTGTATCTTCCCAACTTTACAAATTTGATAGTTAACGATATATTTTTGGTCTTTTAAACGCCATAAACTTGAAAACCTTAAAATTCTCACAATTACAAGTCTACAAACTTTTAAATTTGAAAAATCACCAACTGATAACAAAGCAAGATGATACTTTACATTTATGAAGTCGTGTAACTTTGATAAATGACAGACATCATATGATAGCACGTTATAATTCAAATTTGTAATTTAAACGAAAATCCACTTGTCCAGTAATGCAATGTTTTCGCTAAATGTGTTAGGTTGCACCAAACTTTGTTCGTTCATCGCATCGCAAACCTCAGCTCGTAATCACCGCTAGGCCATTTTGAACTGCGGCAAAACCAACCGAACTCCAGAAAAACGAAAGCAGGTTTAACTAGCTAGTTTGTCAACAAACTTTGATGCGGAAATTTGGTGCAACCGGTCATTGCAGTCTTTCAAAACACTATCCTTGCTTGGCCACTCACCAAAAATCGGAATCCTTAAATCCTCTGGTTCACAAACTTCTTATCTCACACTTCCTCAAGGGGTATCCCTCTCTAGTGGGGTCAGATTCACATTATCCGGGTATTCCTTTGGTCAAAGGTCACAAGACTCCGTACGTGTCACATCCGGCAGCGCCAGCAAAGTTGAGCATGGTTCAAGCCCATCAGCGCGACGCTGTTCGCAAAACTCCAAAGTTTGGCACGGCTGAGGGGTGCTGAGCTATCCTTCCGTTGCTGAGCAAACACGGCACTCAGGTTCACCGGAGCGCGAACTGAGCAGTTGAGCAGCGCGTGTGTTCGCTCCGAGGAGGTGGCCACTGATGTGAACTCGGCACCGGTCGGAGGTGTACCTGTTTGGGAGATCGACTCACCTGTGGCGCCACGGTCAGCCGAGCGCATGCGCGCTGTTCACCGCTGGGGTCGCCACTGCCGCGAAGGAGGAGTTTCTCGCCTTTCCGGATACTTGGTCAAGCCTACGCTGCGAGAAGAAATATGCGGGCGAGAGGAACCGGATGGGGGAGCCGGAGTGTTTGGGAAGGGGTAATATATCGACTTTGGTAAAGCGTACGTTGATGACGCTTTGTGAAGTTTGGGAATTCGTATGGTTATTACGTTTATAAAATACTGTACTGTATGTACATTAAAATCATCCAAGGTGCTATATTATAATGTCTGTCATTTATGATGGTTATATTACTTAATAGAACTACATGTATGTAGTTAGTTTCAATTTGTTGTTTTTTCAAATTTATTTTTATTGTCAAAGTTGACTTTTGATACGTAGTCTCGACATCGTCTCTTCCTATTTGGTTGGCGTTCAAGGAATGCAAAGACTAATGTCTGAATGGTGTACCCCCAGGTAGAATTTTTGAGAAAACTATACACGAAAGAGATATGTTATGAGCAAAAATAAAAACACGATACGTCGTTTTTACATTTTTGATTTCTTCAAAGAATCGAAAAATTCAAAATTAAAGATAAATAAAGTTAAACACAATTCCAGTGTTATATTCATCGTTTCCAAAACTATGATGTGCGTACAATTTAGCTGTTTGAGATATATACAGTATAGATGTGTAAATTTTCTTTTGACATTAGTCCATTTTCTGTAAAATTCACCTTAAAGTTTATTTTTTCATGATGCCTTTATTTGTAGTAAGGATCAGAGATTCAATGCAGGATTCAACTTTGTTCATTGCATTCAGCTGGGTTTACAATATAAAAGTCCTTGGGAAGTACTTGTAAAAATGCCCATCTTAAAGCTATATGCATTATTTTCCAAAAGATTTTTGTACTGTATATGATAAAATTGAACAACGTAACATATTGATTGCAGAACTTATGCCAGGTTCAAGAATTAACGCCAATGCGGGATAATGAAGTCCTGGCATTTAGATATATTTTTTTTTGTTTATTTTTTTGGTGATGAAAACGAGAAGTGTGAGTCACCGAATGGGTTTTTCGTGTTTTTAGGTATTACTCCTACATGTCAAGGGGGTTCTGTTATAAAATGTTGGTGCACAGCCCAGCACACGTCTGGGGGTAGTCATGCTGAAACTGTGTAGGTTGTAATCCGCGTTTTTATCCACTTTGGTCATTCCTGAAATACGCGCTGGTTGAATACCCTGTGATCCGTCAATGAGGTCCTTGTTCCTCTGATTGTCGAATTATTCCAAATTTTATATGGGTTTGAACATTAAAACCTGTATTTTGGGACGTTGCAAGTTGATGCTAATGAGCATTTAACACCTGCTCAAAAAGTTAATTTACTTTTTAAGAGGATGTCACGTGTGGCTCTTCATGACTACATGCAACATGCAATATTCGTACAGTATAAGCACTTTAAATTTGTCTAATCACGATTTTTCCATTAAAGTTTGAATAAAATATATGAAACGTTTTGAGATTTTGCCAACCCTTCCCATATGATTTCATCATTAAAAAAATTGATATGTTTACATTCATGAATTTGCATTCTTTTAATGTTTGCACCACATAAAAGAGCATGCTCGAAACACGTTACTGCCAAGTTAATTTTAATCTCGTTGATGTGGAAATTTCGCCCACCTAAATATTTAGAATCGTGTTTTCTCATTTCCAAAACAATATAATTTTGCATAACACTTATGACTATATGCATTATATTAATTCATAAGAATTCTTTTCTCGCGTAGCTTGAAAATATTGCACGTTTTCTTAATTGAATTGCAATTTTAATATTTTTTTAACTTGATGTTCTATTTTTATACATCTTTTTTTTCTGTTCTTAGGTAAGTCGAAACTATTTATTCTGTGGACTCTTTGGAAGTTATTAAATTGCCCTGAGCTACAGCGATAATATATGAAGCTAAAGCCAAAAGAATGTATGTAATTTCGTTGTTTTTATGCTTTTCTTAGTTTTTACTTAATATTATTTTATGCTATAATACAATCCGTTGTAACAATGTTCCGATTCAACTACAATTAAGGATTCGGGCAAATGCTTTTACCTAACAGGAGGTTGAAATAGTTGCCTTAATAGCTGAGATATGTCAGATAGAGAAGGGGCTTCACTTTTTCAGTATGGTTATGCAATGAAAGTGAACATGGTTTTGTTGCCATTTATGTTGCATGAGATCACGTTCGCATATGGTTTCGTGTAATAGCTTTTCGATTTGTGAACACAAAAACTGACCGTGACCGAAGACACCATTTTAAACACATTATTATGAATATAGTAATCGAAAGACGATTACTCCAAAACAAATAAGACTTGAAAGCAAGTTATATAGATACACTGTTTTTCAGCTCACTTTTTGCACGATGTACTCTTATCGCGGATGCCAGCAAATTTTCAGGCATGCGCAATCGAGCGACCCATACTCGAGTACCTCGAGTGCATGCTCAACTGCTCAGCCAGCTATAGACACCAAAACAAACCAGGTTGGCCAACGCTGTACACTTTTCCTTTTATTGAAGATAATAATTGCAAGTGTGAAAGCTATAACCTATTTGCCACCACTTCGTCATATTTCTGCGCGCTTTCAATTAATATAATTGAATCGTTTTATGAATGCGCTAACCCAGTTAAGTAAAGGTTGGATAATTCATAATGGATAATATGTGAAAAAAAATGCTGGAAATTTTTGTATTTAGCTTTTCCTCTCTGTTGTATTTTCGTTTGTGTGAGAGGCGGTCATCATTATGTGGCGTTTTGGTTTAATGGGCTAAACACTGGGACAATTTACAATAGATTGTAAACAGAGTGGTACTAATTGCGTTGAACCTCTTTTTTAAATATTGAAACGAGTCCAGATATTAATTTTAGAATGCAGCATTTCCCCCACGATTTCAATTAATTTTCACTGGCCTATGGCTCGATTTGTGGTCATGAATGGGGTTAAGTTGTTATAAGCGTGAGGTCGGAGTTCGGTTATTGAACACATTAGGAGTCCATCTTTGGAAACCCATACAACCTTATTTGTCAGGGGTAGGATGGGTCAAACACGAATGTTTTGCCTTACGTCTTCAACAAATAGAGGTTTCTGTGCTATCTTTTTTGAAATCGTGCTGAATGAATTGAAAGAATCATTAAGAGGTTAATTACTTTTGCATAATTACATATAGTAAGCCTATACACGTATTATTATTATAATACAAAGTTTCACTAAATATTTATTAATAAGTAATTGCTGCATATAAGCCGCCTTCGGTGAAAATTAAACTTGTTCTGTCCTAGAAAATACTGGGTCTTGTTCAAGTAAAAGTCGAACAGGTTTTTACAATATGTTTCTTTATATTGTCGTAAAAATTCATTCATTCAAATTATATTAATTTTTATACAGTTTTACAGAAGTTTGTATTATACAAGTTTCCATTTTTTTAATAGTTTTACATTTTAATAGTTGTCCGTGATTTTGAAATATTTTATTTAAAATCAAAAACATGTATCAAAATATGTTTTTTTGGCAAGTTGTTTTCTTGAAAATATGTTTCTAGCCAGAATAATTATCTAGGTAGCAATGTTTGTACAATTGACGTCATTTTTCCTTTAAGGTATAGACTATAACTATCCACTAAATGAGATTTAAAAAAAAAAACACAATGAGCTAGACATCAAGCATTTTGATGAAAATGCGCAGTAAGGTCTTTTCGGGAAAGCATTGCGGAAAAAGAATGGACAACAACGTCATTTTACAGAATCCAAAAAAGTTCGTCATTTTGTTACTTGATTGGGTAGTTTCCACCATCATAGTGATTCATTGAAATGTTATCCTAATTCCAGGCTTCTCTTAATATGGGTTGTAACACAAATGTTCAAAATTTCTGGCATTGACCACGTTTTTTCGTTCTCCATTTTTAGCCATTTGAACTTTTATTCGAAATTAATTCAGTTATTCGTTCGTGCCCTGTTGGAATTCGTGTCATATACCTATCGGTGTCCATCCGCAGTTACTTACTCCTTGCACCAATTTTAGGCTCAATATGGCGATTTTCTCACCCTGACCCTTTTTTATGTCTTTTCACGTTGATGTTCTGGTGGAATTTTTGCCTTCTTTTCGTACAAGGTGTAGGTCACCTCCTGGCGCCACTCCTACCCGTGTACTGGAGAACCAGACACACCAAAATATTTGCGAAATGGGATTTGACCCCCAGCGATTTTTTGACTTGGTTTTTATTTACAACTTATATTCTTGCGTCATTGCTTCTGTTCCTGCTACGAATTCCGGTTGCACCATCATTTTATTTGCAAGATATTAAAGTCTGTCACAAAACAAAAACCTGAAATGTTTAAAACGTAAGACAGTGTTACATTGTGTCAACTACAAGTACATTTCCCAAACCAATGTTTCAGAAATGTCATCTTTTTTTTCACTTCTAAAATAAATCCTCTAATCGATACGACTGGAGCTTCACAATTTAGTCTGTTTTTTTTAGCATTTGCTGTTAATTATTATGTTTTGGTATTGGCGGAATCCAAATAAAAGCTTTACGAATCGTACTTTGGAAGTCTTGAAGTCACCTGTGCAAAAGGAATGTATTAATTTGTTTAAAAACGATGATAACATTGGGTGATTTTTTTAAAAGCAATTAACGTGTCGATTTTGCACTTTAAGTGACTTTACGTCTGCCAAAGTACGAGTCGCAAAATATTACGGTTAAATCACTTTCAAAACAATTTCTGAGTATACAGTATTTGCTTAGCAAGAAATGCGTGGATACGATATGCACTGTACAAAGTATACTATTATTTTCTTTGATAACCTGAAAAACATGTATTCTTGTAGGACATAAAATGTGGCACTCCTTGTGGTGCACGCTCTAAAAAATAGTGGCGCCCTCTAGGTTGTGTTCATGTTCCTTTGAGGTTAGGAAGTGCTTCCGTTGTATCGAAGAGACCTCTGTCCACCACTCCTCCTTGCCATCTTAAGTAACAAATTTCCTTGCATTTTGCAATGGCACATGTCCACCATTCACCTCTTCAGGCCAATTTAAAAGGGAAACCATGTCAGACCTCTTGACTTCGGGGTAAGTGACCAACTTGTATGGGAATAACCAACAAAAAACAAAAAACAAAACCAAAAAACAAGGTTTTGTTGTTTCCTTTATACCTGGAACATGCACGAAAGTCTCGAATTTTGACTAAACAATGGCGTAACAGCGGTTTTCAGCGAGACAGACCCCCGGATATAAGACGCATTGAGCCTTAGGGAAAGTTACGAGTTAATCATTACGATACGGGTCCCGTTCGACGGTCTCATCATACTTCCTCTTAGGGAAGAGTCGACTTCCTGTTTTCCCGGCATTCCACGTTTTTCTTTTATTTACTCTCCTTTTGTGCCTCCTGAATGGCCCGAATTTCAATTTGGCTTCGGTAAGAATAAATTAAGTTTCAATTTGAATTTGAATTGGGATGCTTTGCATAGTTATCGCACTTAAGGCCAGATGTTCCTGCCTCAAGATGATATTGCTGTTGTCTGTTTCCGTCTGGGTGACAGTCTGGGAATAGCGGAAGACTGGTTATAGGCACCTAAGAAACTTGATTAAAGTGGCCGGCTTTATGCTGGCTCGGAATTAAATTTTTCAAGTGGTACTTTGAAACGTTCTTGATAACATCCAACTATGAAAGCAAATCAACATTTGTAGACGTATTGATTTGTAGACGATTTGTATCGTCTGTCTTTCTTGAAAATTGTTATATTCAAGGGATCGATTTCATAATACAGTATTACAAAATCCGATGCATTTTAAATTCTATACCTGAAGATGTCTATAATTTTTAGTTGAATTTAGAAATTTTAATTCAATTAAAAGTATATGAAAAATATACGGTAAATGCATAAATATATTTTCGTAAATGTTTTTTTATGATATTTTTTAAAACAGGTTGAGCCAGTTTGTTTTATTACATTAATTGCTTTTTATATACAGTATATCTTAAAAGAAAGAAATGGGATTTGTTTTGCAATATACAGTGGAAACTCATTAAAACGAACTCGCATTTTTCGAATTCTTAATAGCACGAATGCATTTCCACTTACCCCGTCTATTGGGTATGGACGAATAATAATAATTTCTTCGTTTAAGACGAATTCCGAATTCGAATATTTCAACGTTTTCGGCTAAAACAAATGAATTTTCTTGTTCTCGAGCATTCCTGTTACATGTTGGCTGTAAGTATTGTTTTACATTGTAATGTCCTGTCCATTCCTTTTCATATTTTGTGAATAAACTTTGATTTGATGTAAGTTACGTTAAAACGAACTTTTGACAATATGAGAAAAGGTACGTTGCAAAGAAGAATTCTCCGATAAACACCTTCCCATTCATGTAAGTGCAGGGTAGAATTTCATCCAAACTTCGATAATTATTTCCTTCGAAATGCTAGTCATGTTTTATCTAACTGATCATTTCGAACCGTTGAAACAAATAAATTTTGACGTCCCTTATTCGTCTTAAATATAGGTTAGACTGAAGTTGAATTGTATTTACTAGTATCAAACGAAAAGTCGTCCATTCCATTTTTCTTCTATTATTTCTATTGACTCATATATACAATAGATTATTCTAAATGTGTTTATTTTGACACCTTATAGATGCCGCATATAGTACGGTGGTTAGATAACGCTTAGTTAAGTTTGTTAAAGGTATTAACATTGAGGTAAAATAACATTTACATGTATATAGTTTCTTATTAGTTTGAGATATATACAAATTAATACAAATCGCTAGCATGATGTCAATTAAAGGAACAGTAAAATTACGTTTAAATGGAATTTGTAAGAATATTTATGTAATCAGTAAATTTATGCTGTTTCAATATACATGTACATATTCCGTATATCGTTGTCGTCATACTTACGATTTCTGTTAGTCTGGATATATGTAAACCTTACAGGAAATTTATGTGTTATCTTGCCTTACTTTTAACATAGTCATTAGCCTTAATTATATTCTACAAATTAACTTTTCGAATTTTAATTCTATCGCGTGTATTTGTTCAGCTCGCTTTGCAATTAGGCTATTAAGTCGTTAATGAAGATCTAGAGAAGTGATATAGTTCTTAACACGCAAACACTATTCGTATAATCTTTATCATTGCATAGTGGTTGTACGTGTGAGATCGAGTGAATTGTCCTAAATTGGTCATCCTGTTCTATTGCCCAAATGGGGGTTGTCTAAGAATCATTTGAATAAGAATAGGTAGAAAAATATTCCGCGTATATATGGCTGAAAATGGTGTAATTTTGATGTGTGAATTTGCATCTACTTTGCCTAAATAAGGGTGAAGATGGCAAACATGTTTAGGGAAGTGGTTGGTTTTATAGGCTCTCTAATATTACATGTCGGCTTAACGTTGTTCTTTATTTTCCAAATAATCGCCTTCCGTTTCTTTTCTGCTGCATGTTTAGTTTCATTTATGCAGAAAACAATACATTTTATTGACGCTCTTTCTACAGCTGAATGACTTTTCCTGCGAAATATGAATTTATGAAATTTTAAACTTCGACTTGACATGAAATGGCTCTCTTCAACACGCTTTAAAAATGGGATTAGTGTCTTAGTTTCTGAAAATTTATCATTCTGGTGTATATCTTTGCAAAAAACGTAAACGCCACCGCCATGGCCAGGTGAAACTATACACATGTATAGTTGTTGTGTTAGTTTTAATTGTTATCATAGTGGCGCCACTGAAAGTTTGATTAGACCTGCTGATGACGTTTTTTGGAAATTTTGCATTTTAAAAGGCGTGATTAAAGGTAATTACTATGATTTTTATTTTGTTTATTTCAATTCAATGATTTGGATAGGGAAAACATTTTAGAAAACTGCTAAAGGAAAGTTTCAAAAACATTGCATTTCAACAATTGTAATGTTGATCATAACCGTTACTTTGGAATATTGCGATGTCCTGAAATATACAGTAATCAAACTCAAAAAACTGTGATGCGCTTCATGTTTAGAATTGCTAACGGCGCCACCTGCCTGCCCCACAGGAAGTGGCGGACATGGATGCTCTTAAAATCTTTTTCTTGCCGTAAATTTGGACACTAAATAAGAGCTAATTAACATACTGGGAGGAATGAACCTGTCTCGTTGAAACATGTGGTAAGGATACACTTTTCAGAACTAACGGCACTATCGTGACCATATGCGATTATACTCGCACACCTTATTATAAACAAATTTTCTGTCAGGCCTTTTAAATGATATTATGTATTTTCAGGTATTTGGCTCGAGGCCAGGTACATTTATTTTGCAACACTTTTTCGTAATATTTATAAGATTTTGCAGAGAAAAAAACAGTATGGTTCCAGGCTAAATGCGGTATACATTACTTATAATATGCGCCACTTAGTATATGTTACATTTCCTGGAATTGTTTCTCAAAATCTATCGACAGCTTTTGCGGAGCGTGTGTCCTATTTTCTGTACATGTATCCCAAATTTGGTGTGTGGGCTTAATTAGGCGATGGCAAATTAATTCCAAATATTTACATTTTAATGAAATGCACCTTGCATGGGCAGGGTTGTACCCAATTGGGGGACAATGTCATGAATAGGAAACGGGATACAATGAAGTCAGGTGCATGGACGGTGGTCGCCACTGATGTCCTGTTTGTAGCACCACGTGTTTTTTTGTTGTTATTTTTGTTGTTAAATTGATCAGATCGATACGAATCTTTAGTGTTAACAAGATATACGATACGAGTTTACTGTAACGTGATATCGCTGCACTGGTGAAAATTTGCTTAAATAGTTTTTAAACTTTCAAACATGTTCATACAAATCCACAAAATCCTCTGCAATTGACATTTAGGAACCATTTTTAAAAAATGTTCAAATTTAACACTTTGTACATGTACAGTTAGGAATGTTCTGTATTGCATTTGCCATGGAGCTTGGTTGTCTTTTGACTTGAGTTTATTTGAGACGGCAGCTTTTCTTCTTTAGTTTATGGGACATGGTATGGAATAGTATTCTGCCAATTTTTATATATAATGCAACCAAGCTTCAAAAATGTTAACAAAAATTGTAATAAAATTCTGAAAAGAAAGTCCGCTAAAAAGAATATCAATTCGTGAGAGTATAAGTTGCTGGCATAAATATAAATATACGATGTTTATTCAAAATAAATTGTTAATATATGAAAAAATAAACGTTAAAACAGATAAATTGACTGACTTTATGTTGCACTGGTGTTAATAGACCATGTAGGTAATGTACCATGTACGAAAAGTTAAGGATTAAACACGTGTTCTAAATATTAAAGGAATACTTTGGAAAAATGTGTTAAACTTTTGCACGTGTTTGTTGCACAACTGTTACGAATAATTGCAGTCATACAGTGTGCCAATAAATATTGCATTCGCTCTTTGAAAGTGTAGCCGCTAGGCTAAATTTGCCAATACCCACCTGGACAACTCAAGGAAAATTTGTAGATTTAATTTTCTCGTTCATATACTTCTCAAGTTTTGAATATACCCTCAATCTATAGCATTAAACCACACCCTATAAAAACCATCAGATTTGGCCAAGATTTTCTGTTCCGCTTGATGAAATTTGTAATTTGTTCTCAATTTCTACACGTTGGCCAAATTATGTTATTTTCAGAAAATAACACCGGAATTTATAAGCACGTCTAATAAATAATCATAAAAACTTAATTTTGAGGTCATTTAGAGCAGCGTTGATGTCGATTTCTGGTGACCCCACAGTCGACCTAAAAACAATTTTTTTTGGTTAAAAAATTGAAATAAATAGAAAATTTCGCTAAAATGGCTCGGAAAAAATCGCGAAATAATGCCAAGCTCATTTAGGTCAGGGTAACCTATTAGACGCGCTCTATACGTGGGAACTTTCTTTGGGTTTTTGAAAATTTTGATTTTTAATGAAATACCAGTATTTCCTTTTCATACTCATCATGTAATATGGTTCTATTTTTTATTTGTGCCTGGTTATAAGGTAAACTAAAACATGTATTTCGTACGTTTTGCAATCATAGTTTGACCAAAATATTAGTGAAAAAATAACGACAGCTACATGTACTGTAAATGCTTCGTGCGCTAGCCGCAGCGGATTTTTCATTATAACTAGTGTGTGAATCGTAAAATTCATGGGAATGAAGTAGGCTATATACTTAGAAATGCAACCTGAAAATGAAATGTAATTAAAGAATAGAGTTAAATTGAATGAACATGTATCTCGAAAACCGTATATGAGATTTGAAATCAAATAAGTTGCTCAACCAATTTCAACGTGCATTAATTTGATGTTCATTTAGTATAATGTATGTGACTAATGAAGTCAAAGTTAAAAGCACATTTACATAGGTTGGAGGAACTAATCATAAAAGATTAAAGTATAATTTGTGTAGGCCTAATACAGTATTCGTATTTGTTGGTGGAATATTTACAAGTCACGATATACATATACTGTCGTACGACGTAAAACATGTTACTTGCACAGGTCCACAACTTTTATTTGTATAAGCTATAGACGATGAATATCTACTGTCGAATTCTGATTGGTTCCGGTCTGTGATAACAGGCGTTGATCATGGTTAATGATGATGATGATGATGTATATTATTTTTATAATATAAAGTGTCTAATATACATGTACAGTATATTAGCGCAAACGTTCAACTTTCTCATTTATTTTTGGTAAACAAAGACATGAATGACGTTACTGTTTTTCACTACTACTAAGGCAGAAACTTTAACCAATTAACTTTCTATACATATTTACACCGATTTTATCCCCTAATCAGTACTCGCAAGGTGGCGCCACTGTCTGGAATTAATGTATATATATATATACTAGCTGGACGGCCCGGCTTTGCCCGGGATGTTCATAGTTTCTATGCTAGGCCTACCAGGCGAGTCTGAGAGA
>JAQGAO010003524.1:0-16836 GCA_034697705.1 Ommatoiulus sabulosus | reverse complement strand
ACAATACACTAAAAAGTGGTCAACATAAACAGGTGGTCACCATTCAAAGGTGGTCACTTTTCCAGGTTTTACTGTATTGTTAAAACCACAACTCCTAAGTATTCACTCTCGTTATCTTTAGGTAGTATTTTTATTTAAAATATTTTACTTTTCGCCTAAAACCATACAACTTTTCCATCACTTTCATGGATGGACCACCAGTAGACCCATTTAAAAAGCATTTAAGCTTTCGTACATTTTCCAGGAAAATACAGTATTATAGTGTGTCACACGCAGCGTTTAAGCGCGGTTTCAATTTAGCCCGAAATTTATTCGCTCAAAATGAGACAAGTGACTTTGATTAGCATTGAAAACGGGGGTGACGCCCACATTTAATCAGGAACCCGCGAGGCTCCCCCATGGCGTGCAATTCTCCCAAACGCAATTGCGCTTTTCAACGTAAAGTAATCATTTCCATTTTGTGTGTACATTTTTGCCATGCCTGCGTGCCTTTTATATATTCATCGGCTTAGGGTTGCAGAAAACTGCAATTGTAATTTCAATTACGATAATCCAGGCAGTGCCACTTTCGAAGATCCCAAAATATTAGCGGAGTCGCTGCTGTCTGTGTTCACGCTTTGTTATACGCTAATCGTGGTGAAAGATAGCAATGATTAAACCAACAAATTTCAGAGAGGAAAATCCTAATGGAAACGATGCAGCTCGAAATGCAATACGAAGAAATTGAAAACTATTCTTGAAAACCCAACTATTTTTTCCTATTATAGAAAATTATGCGAAATAGGGATTACAATTGCGCGGTTGTGAATAATTTACCAGGTTTTATCTCAGCTTCACCAGATAGGAAATAAACGTAAATTCAGCGTGTTTTTGTAATTTTTAAAAGCAAGTTTGAATTGGATATGAAATCTAAGATATAACCTACCTCACGGAGGTTATCTAACTTTGGTAACACAGCGGAGAAGCATTTTTAATGTTACATGTCATTGACTTTTCAAATAAAAATGCATGGCAGCAAATGCATGCAGAACTGCATTTACATCTACTGTATATGTAGGATCGAACGAAAATTTATTTAAAAGAACTCACTTTGTACGAATTTATTATAGCACGAACTCATTTTCAGCCCACATCATAGGATGGAAACTCCAAAATTCATTTATTTTAGCCTAAATAAATAATGTAAATTTCTTCATGAATTCTGAATTCAGATATTATAGATTTTAGGCTAAAACAAATGAATGTTAGAGTTTCCAAGCTTTGGCAGTATGTTACGTTAAAAGCAATTTTAGTATGAAAAAAGGTACAAGATAACGGGAATTCCCCGATACTGTTTCAGCACCATGCCATTCATATTTCATCCAAACCACGATGAAACTACGTAGTTCGTATTATTGAAATCATGCTCTGTCTTACTTCTGATAATACGATACAATGTTTAAACGAACAAATTTTGACTTCCCTTACAATTCGTTTTAGTTATAGGTTCGACTGTAGATACAAATTAGTGAATAGATGTGAAATAAATACTAAAATATTTAAGTTAATACATGTACTCAACAAAACAATGTTTGAAATTTGATTTTAGCAACACAATAAAGCAACATGACATACAGTATTTAAATTATAAATCAACACAATTGGTTGACATTATTTTTGGAATGTGCATAATTTCATTCAATTTGCACGTATTTTGCTTGGTATCAAGATACCAAGCGATTTCGATATTAAGTCATCGTTATTTTGTACTAACATTAACATTACATTTTCTGCATAGAAAAGCCCCAACTACATTTTTTAAGGGCACCCTGTAAACAAAGCAAATCAAGGTTTACTTGAAACTGGAACAAGTCCCTTGATATGAATCTATAAAATAAGCAACAATTTTTGATATGCGATTGTGTAGAACAAGCGCGCCCACGCCCCAACTAATTTTATTTACTTTGTACCATCAGATATTCAAATTTAATTAACTCAGCGAGACAGATATAGGGTGCAATAGGGGGCGCTCAGGATGGCAATTTATTTGGATTTTTAAGTAGAGAACTGCGACGCATCGGTAATCGATATAGAGTTCAATCTGCCATCTACATTGTTTTTTATATCACTTTCAGCTATTTCATTATAATACACACTTTGTAATTAATTCTGTCAATTTTATGCAGGATGTTGCAGATCCATGCATACTTCCGTATTTAAAATTGCCCTTTGACCCGTTGCTGAACGACTGCACTTCATTTGGGTCATTAGATATTGGAGTAATGCAATAATTAATATCGGGTGCATATTATTAAATTAATGAGGATCCTTGAATTGAAACACCTAATGCGATTGATACACATTGTAAACATGCAAGTAATTTTATATGTTGGGTAAAATCTTCATTAATACACAGTCATTTACATCTTTTAAACTAGTTCAAATTTCAATTTTAACATGTTTTTAGTTTTCAGTACCCGTTGCCAGAATATTTACAAGTTAATTTAAAGGAAACATAAAAGATTTATGCGAATGTTCAATTTCATCTAAATTTTAAATTTTATTTCAAACAATGAATTACGAAACTCAGCAAACACCAAAATGACTGAAATGTGGTACATTCTGGTTTTGTTTTTTTAAAGATAAATTTTTAGACGTTTTTATTAAAAGTAAAGGTGCTGATTTCTCAAAACTTTCTTAATTTTCAAATTACTAGATAAATTTTGGTAGATCAGATTAAAATCGTCAGAACAGTTGATTTTCAATAATGATACAGAATGTGTTCAGCAATCTTTTAAACTTGTTAAACTTCCAACTTCATCATTTTGACTTTTTCCACAATTTCAGTAGACATTGTTGGAATATTTGCATTAAATTGCAGTAATATTTGCAATAATACTTGCAGTACGTATTTCAACATATGCAAAAATAGTTTCAGTAAGTATAATAAAATGTCCGTGAATCTAGAATTTCGCCAAAATTTACGATTTACGATATGATACATTCATATTGCACAATTATCTTTTTTAACAAATTAAACATTAAAAAAAATATAAATGCATCAATTTATCTGAAATCTGAAAATTTCTGGAATTTGTTCCATGAATCATTTTTCAGAATTGTATTGTAAATGGGTTATCAAACTTATTTGACTTACCAATTGCCGGATTTATTTATTAGAGGAACAGTTAATATTCAAGATGCCTTGCGTTAATTTACGAAGAAAACGTAGTGAAAAAAGGTAATTTTATATACACTGTAAGAAGAGTGAGAAAGTGCAGTGAATCAAATGCATAATCACTGTTTGTGAGTTCCTTGACAAGTCCTTCATTGATTGAAAGACCTTTTGATCCCCTGCACAGTTTATGCCGTGCTGTATTTTCTTTTTACTTAAATTCACGACGTTTTTTCTTCATTGTTGACCTTTTTGAGCTATGCTAAATAACAGGAGGCAGAGAGCAGCTTGGCACACAGAATCAATGGAAATTGTGTTGAAAATAAACGTTGAAAGTAGGGTTTTTTTCTGCTTTTGCTCGTGTTTTTGCCACCGCTTATTGTTGCATGCTAAACACGTCGTGGCACTGCTGCTCCTTCTGGCACAAAAGGCTATTGGAAAAGTGGGTGGAAGTAAAGGGAGGACCTCTTCAGGTGTACAACTTCATGATGAGATGTTAAACGAAAGTTTCTGGGAAATGAATGTTTACTTTTAGAGACGAATGAAATGTTCAATTCGTGATGCATCGTTTACTAGCACTCTGTCAGGTCACCATCTTTGGACGTTAAAAGTGGTTGAACGGATCAACAAACTATATTTGCCAGAATTTATGCAGGCAAAAGAATAACTCGTATGTCAATTTCTGAACAATAATGGTTCATAATGTCAACGACCCCGCAGTTATATTTTTTTTTTAATTATTACTAAGACTACAACTTTTAGCCACATGAAGAACATGGACCCTGGGCAAAATCGCAATACTACTTAATTGGCTTACAAAACTCACTCAAGCTTATCGCCGTTTATAAATCAATTAGCTGTTACCATATACATGTAGGTGTAATTTGAGAGGACCTGAATTATGCCTCATCCTGTATACAATATTTTTATAATCCAATTGCATGATAATACTTCAACGCAAATTTGTAGGACTAGCTAAACTTTGTACAAATAGATAAACACCATTTTCCCAACAAATATTTGCTAAACAATATAACATTGAATAAACAAGACATGAAAGCAAGAACACTGCAAAACTTTTATCGACGTCTTCTATACAAAAATTGTGTTGTCATTTAAATTTTTTCGCATTTTTTTCGAGTTGCCCAGGTCAGGTGTCCTTGATCAATCCCAGTAGTAAATAAAATAAATAAAAAATTCTATCTCTGCTAAATTTAACTTTGTTATTGTTTACAAAATGTTTTCTCCCGGGAAGTCATCTTAGTACATGTACTCAAATTGGAAAAAGCATTAGTACACAAGCGAATACAGAATGTCGTAATAAGTCGTATTTTTGGATTTACAAGGTTGTATTCACAATGAACGAATTGAAGAAAACAACCGTCGTCACTCATGCGCAGATGAAATTGTCATACGTCATTTCTACTTAATGGCTGTCGTAAACCAATTAAGGCTTCCTCTGATTGGATGGATTTTTGTTTTGTGTTTTAACGAAATTCTTAAGGTCAGGTATTTTAAATATGAATAATCCAATAATTTCTTGGAATGGCATAAATCAACATATTGATATTTCATCGTGTTATTCGTTACATTCATTATTTCGTTCAAATAATGAATTTGAGATATTAAAGAGAAAAAACAATCAATTTCCAGTGCTAGCAGCTTGTCTTGAACGTTCGTTTAAAGCTGAATAAGAATGTTTTCAACAAATTTTAAAAATCCTGTCAAACAAACAGAACGAATGCATGTACATGCATTCAATTCGTTTTAAAAGAACAGAATTGTGTCCTTTTGAGGATGATCTTATTATTCTTGCCATGCAAACATCACGTTTTTACATGATATTTGGGTGTTTTCAAATAAGCTAACACATACTTTCTATGCATGTAATTCGGATTTCAAGATCATAGCAAGGTACTAAAACTTTAGGAATCGCACTTTGAAAATCGAAAAGTCACGTGTGCAAAATCGAAATGCTAATTGGTTTAAAAAATTACTTAATGTTATCGCTGCTTTTAAACCAATTAATGCACTCCTTTTATTCACGTAACTTTACTACTGTTAAAGTGCAATTCGCAAAGCATTATCCAGAATACCTTTAGTAAAAAAGAGGCTAAGGCTAAACATTCTCAAAATATGTAAAAAAAATATTTGATTTGCAACTTTCGAAATGTCAACATCAATTATATATAATGTTATCGCACCACATCCAACATCAAACGGATTTTCATGTATATTAGTTATTTCAATTTTAATTTAGGGGCGGTAAAGTTTATTTTGAGGAAAATTAAAAGCAATTCTAAATTCCGTGTCCTTTTATACTTTTACAAAATTTGATATTTTCGATAACGAAAGATTCAGACAATGCATGTAAAGCATACAATTGTAAATTTTAAATTTTGCTTTGCTTGACTTGGGTGCGATATTGAGATCACTATTCATTTTTATTCCTTATTTTACTTCAATTTTATTACAGAACGGAGCATTCGCAATCTCAAAGGTGCCTACAAATAAAATATTGTACACTCGTATCTCTGTTAAGTCGTTTAAACTTTAATTTTATACTTTCATCGGTTCGTCGCGTGCTGCTCGTTACTCATTTTATATCGAGAAATTCAATATTAATTTCAGTTGACCTTGCCAGCTGTTTTAGGAGGATTTGATGCACCCCATTGTTAAGACTGATTATAGGTTTTGTAAAGAAAGCCTACTTAAATTAGCCCCCTAGCGCTTCGTGTTGCTATCATGCGTAGATGCGAGAAATGTGTTTTTTATTTCATTTCATGCTATTTATATGCACACTAACTGGTCTTCATGTATGTTGTCATTTTGGGCTTCATAAATATTTCACTTTGCCAACGTACCGTATAAAACAAAACGCACTCCCCATCACGGCAACGAGGCTGCATAGAACTATATGCTTGTTTTATTCGAATTATAATTCACATCAAAAGTTACACTATACGCTCCTATCTCGTTTTACTTATGAATTTCATTTGGCGTTTCGCAGCAACGTTTCAAGACCCAGTTTGTCGTTAATTTATAGCAAATCTCGATGCATGTCGCCGGTCTTGCATAACGGTAGACAAACACGATATTTCAGGATTTTTGCGGCGGGAAATATTCCGTAATATTTAATAACGCCTAGATAATAAGCAAAAAGGATAAGCAGACTGCCTTATAAATTCCCATTTTGAATTTCTAGCTTTTGCGTCTGGAACCAATAGTGAAAATTACACGAAATTTATTTACAAACATATACGGAAACGTAGGCAAGATGCTATGCAATTTACAACGGCGCAGAATAATCATCTATAATTATTATTTTTAAAACCATGAAATATATGCGTGCTCAAATATTAAAAAATGCATTTTGTTAAAAGAAGTGAAAAAATATTGTTTCATCATGGTCAGAATTGTAGTGCACATACTATTTACGTTAAGAACATGGGGAATTCAGATTCTTTTAATATTAAATGTACCGAGCATTGTATGTGCGAAATTACACTGTATGATATCATTTAATTAATTAAAAAGCATGCTGTAAGTTACAAAACGAGTCAAACAACGTTATTTTACATTGACAGAAATATAAACAATTTTACTTCAGCAGAAATGAGATTATTCTCATTAATATTATTTTTTTTTAAATATTAAATGTTTTGGAGACATCGTGTCTACATGTACGTTCGATCGATTAAAAGTTTGAAATGTTTTAAAATTTTTAATTCAAATACATATAGGGCATTCACCATATTCACAACATTTATAAACAATTTAATAAATTATACTGGGAATGAAATTTTCTCTAGACATGTTGATTTAATTTACACGTAACATGTTAAGTCGATTTTAAGACGCCGGATATTAAGAAATGTTGAGTTTTAAGAAAAGTGTTTATAAAAACTGGTATAACAAAACACTTAGGTCCATTTTTCTATAACATGTTGTTATCTTAATTGTTACCAATTATTCATCTACGAACAACATAGAATTTAAAATAGACAAATTAGGTAGCTGTATAGAGCTTCTTTGCACGTATTTAAAACATGGCCATTTCTAATTGGATTTTTGTTCTACTATTCCCAAGAGTTTCTCGCGTTGTAATGCAATATCGTGTAATATTATTGATAGGCGCTATCTATCATTGCCGGCTTCTCTGTCATTATAATAGCACTAATGACTATCGAAGCAGAAGCTTTTTTTTTGTTTTCAGCTTAACCAGAAAAGGGCAGTAATTGGTGTTAATCTCAGCGCAGTGTTGGGAATGATCTAATGAAGTAATTGCAATCAATCATACAATTTAGGACATCAAGATCTATTGCGATGTACTAAGGAAATAGCTATAGGATGGACAACACAATTTACTGAGGTTTCTTGGGAAATGTAATGGCCAAAGGATTAATGACAGATTAAAACAAAAACACAATAAGCGCGGCTTTTAAGCCAAAAGGAAAAAAACAAAAACATTGTAATCTTAAAGCACGATGATTCCGAATGCTAAGTCGAATTAATGTTATTTGACATGTAATATCATAAGCTTAATTGTTGATATTATATCTCAATTAATAAGTTCAATTAATGAGCTATGAAGGCATCAGAAATTCGTAAGATTACTAAGATGAATGTACTGTTTATTGATAATGATGATAGTAACGATTTAAATTATTCAAGAATTGGAAAACATTCCAAATTAAAGTTAAAATCCTGCAATTTTCTCAATATTAAAGCTACATTTAAAGTTACCAAAACGTTTTTATAACGAACTCTTCATTAAATTTTAACCATGTCAGAAGCTTTCATGAGTTATGTGCAATTGTACACTGTACATGTAATTTTTTTCAATGCCACAGCTGTAATACGAATGTGAAAAACTGGATGTTTGAAAGAAATATTATTGAAAACTTATTGGTTTGTTTAAACAGGAATTCATTACGAAATTTCATCATTGCATGTATTTGCTTTACGACCAGCATTGACGCCCTAAATAGAACCATAAAAAGATCAGTTTTATCCCATGGACAATTTTGCAGCAGCCTAGTAAAATATTGATTTCCTATATATATTTATGGCGTTCATTTTCGCCGTTTTTGTAATTACAATTTGTCAAATATCTATGTTTGTTAGTAACTTCACGTGAACCATCAAAATGTCAATAATTCGACAATCATGTCTGCTCCCCCCACTTTCCCCAATTTTTTGTATTGCGTGTTATCATAAAAAACTAAGTCTCGTCGTTCGAGCATACAGGCAAGATTTTCGTCCCAGCTTTTTTTTATTGACGTGTAAAGAATAAAGCATTTGGAATCGTATCATGTATTTGCTAGGAAAATGCATAAATTCACATGCAAATTCGTGCGAAAATTCGCCGGAAAGCCCTTGTCGTTTCACATCATGCAGTAATCCTCTTCACACAGTTTTAGCCCTGCGAAAAAAAGGAGAAAAGGCATCGTGTTCAACGAGGATTTTTTCCGACAAAGTCTTTGAAGAGTTTTGCGAGTGTCAAAATCCTCTAGAAAAAGATTGATGCAAAACTGCGAAAAGCTTTAGACTCAGCGACACTCGCCTATATTTCCAGAGGTTACCCTTTGTCATTCCTATCACGTTTGCTCTCTATTGCACCATACTCAAAAACGGCTTTCAGATGCCATTTTATGAACACCCTGCTCGGCCACTTTCAGCCTCATTTCGCGACAGTTTTTTCCGCATTTTCAGGTGACATTCCCTGTATAAACACAGCCTCGTAATAAAACCCTTACCATTTAATAACACCAAAGCCGCGCGATGTTATTAATCCCACGCGAGGACTACACTGCTCACACGCTGTACTTATTACAAACACGAACCCATGCTTCACAAGCGCAATCACCAAAATACTGCTGAAATCAATAATAACATGATGGTCGAGCAAGCTGACCAGTGCCAGGCCAGCCCATGGGCTAAAATAACATCAACATTAAGTGCAGTATTCGATTTCTACACTGGATCTCCAGGAAACATTTTGTAAACCTGTGCATTGAAAAAAAAGTGGATCCATCTTCAACGTTATCACTTAAAACGAGATGACACTTTTTCCACTTTTGGTCAAGATGTCCTTGGATAAAATGACACTGTATTTTAATACCAACTTAAAACTAGAAAATGCTGCGATTCTCAGAGAATACCCAGAAATTCCCGGAATCGAACGGTAGCGTGTGAACAACTCTTATAATATGGCCACTTACCACTAAGTTATGCAAGCTTTGAATCAGTGTGAAAAGTATCTGCCAGTTCCGTGTGAAAAGTATCTGCCAGTTCCATATACGTGTTCTGGAGTTCGGAGCATTTTTAGCTACATTTGTTATTGATACATGTAGTTTATGGGAAAAACATTGCTCATCAAAATATATTTCAGACTAGGCAAAACTGTAACAGATACAGAATTCTTGGATAAGCATTTCTAATAACTTTATTTTTTTTAACATTATCATCACGTTAAAAACCACATACAGGCTGACCACACAAAAAGTGAAAAAAGGATGAAGCACACATTTCACAATACAGATGCTCAATGCAATTGCCACCTTTCTATGCAATTTATAGGAATTGGTGGGTAGAGCCTGGAATGCTGTCAGTACCGATAATTGTGTTCATACTGAAATTAGTATATTTAAATTACAAATTGTCTGAAAAGCCAAAACATGTCTCCGGTATGTACGTCTTAATTTCATTGGAATTTCAGATTTTTTAACTTTAGTGAGTGTCTTTGGCCTGGCTAAAATTGCTTTACAGTACCAATTAGAGGCGCTTTTAGTTGTCATTATAACTGCAACGAGTCCCTTTGCAATCATTAAGAGGTTCGTGTTTACTATAGTTAAAATTAATTTGCTTTCTTGCAATAAAAACAATGCAAATGAAGGCTGCGCGAGCGGCCAATGAACCTAGTAAAGCAACGAAATTTAAAGAATTTTGCCTTTGCACAGATTTATGTCTGGATTCGAAAAAAAAAATTTCGATGAAAGTCTGCTATATAATTGCTCTTTGCTCTTCCGAGTATGCACTTAAAATATGTTTCTAAACGTACAAAAGACAACGTAGAGATTACATTATTGTATGTCATTGACATTCCCCAGAAAATAACAATTTACTACCGCTTTATAAAAAGGATCACAATGAGGTCATATTCTTTAAAATTAACAAAACTTCTCATTGCATATATAATCTCTCAACTTGTGTCGGAATTATTGCAAATAGGGCAAAGTTACTGAAGTGACTCGAAAACGACACGACGGAAATCAAAGTTTTGAAATTAGATTAACAATTGTTATTGCATTTATTGAATTAAACTTATGACAAAATTTTAAAATTATGGTATTTTCGTCGCAAGATTTAGTGCGACTGTTTAAATTAGCATATCAAGAAACAAGTCAAATCTCTTATATATACATGCAGGGTGGGCCAATAAAAAGTAAGCCAACTTTATAAAAATCAAAATAGTTATTTGTTAATGGAATTTAATGAAAATGTGTACATGTGTACTTAAATAGGATACAAAAAAATTCCTTATTTCAATTTGTGTTCAAAGTTAGCCCCTTCGCGGAAACACAAGCACTAAGGCGCATGCGCCATTGGGCGATTGCCTCGTCGATTGTTATTTGATAAATTTCATTCCAAGCGTCCAAAAAAGCGTCATTAAAAAAACACGTGAACGAGGGCAATTCGAAAGTAAAAAGAACAACAATATTATTACAAATTTTCATTAAATTCCATTAATAAATAACCATTTTATGATTTTTATAAAGTTGGCTTACTTTTTATTGGCCCCACTCTGTACATGTATATACTTGTATACACATTGTCGATTTGTCGTGCTGTAAAATGTCGTGCTAGCAACATGTTTATTCCGTAATAACATTAACAATGTTTATAGAAAATAAATTAATTTAACCTTACTTTCCCATATCATCATAATGCGTGATATACAAGTATTTGTATACTGTTAAAAATAGTTGAAACAAGCAATACTTAATAGTTAATACAATATTAAGTGAAAACGCATGCTTATAACATTTAATGCATGGTCATTACCGACTAAGATTGAGCACAATTTCAGAGAAACGTGTGTAGTTTTTAGAAAATGACATCTATAAACTTTAAGGGCAGGCAGGGGTTAGTCGAGAATATATCAGAAATCAATTAAACGTTAAGATACGCCTTAGCTATGATTTGTTACTATGATTTTTGTAAATTCAGTGTAAAAGGTTTAGTTCCAGTAACAAAAGTTCCAGTGAACACCCAAAAAACTTCCTTAATTCAATGATTCATGTCGATTCATTATAGATAAAAATCTGTAGGCCAAAATGTTAATTTTTCGATTGATGTATTCATTTTAAACCTTAACAAAGAAATCGTTTCTAGAAGCAGTAATAGCACTAAAGGAAAGTGAACAATTTGGAAATTTCACGCCCAGAGAGAAACAAAAAAACTATTATAAATAACAGTCATGAATTCTAAAAAAAATAAAAAGCTAACAGAAAAAAAATTGCGATTCACCAAAGGCTAGATTTGACGGATCTATTTCCTTGGATAAAAACCATTTCAAATAAGGGTTTAAAAAAAAATGAGTAAATCATTTCATCGGAGTTTATCGTTTAATCCTATTATAAACTAGGTCTTACACGGTGTCGTTTCGAAGAAACGAGTTAATCTTTTAAGATGTTGAAAGCCGCTGGAATCATGGGCATTTTGGGGTTTAATCATGGGGCCAGACAGTTACGTATACTGTATAATTAATTGATTTATCAATTCGTGTGATGGAATTTTGCCCTAAATGATAAAATTATTGAAATCAGGGCAATCGGAGCAATTAATTGGAGAGGAATGGAACGCAATATCCGTCATTGTTAAAGTTCAAAAAACAATAATTAGTCGTTTGCTAAATCCGACAAAATCCATTAAACCGTTAAATTTTTGCTTCATAAGTTATAAATTTAAATAAATCTACATGTACATTTGAATTATTTTAAACATGCTCTCGACAGGTTGTCAATTTCTAAAAGATATATTTTTTTCCGAGAAAGTGGAATTCGGAAATAAATAAGCAAAGTATTCTTAAACTATAGTATGTATTTTACGTGTTTATTTGTTTGTGATATTAGGATATGCTTATTATCTAGCATTCTTTAAAAGATTACTTAAATTAAAATACAGTGCCCGAGTTATCAGACAAATATATTTCGAAATGTTTTTCCAAAATACAGGGTTGCCTATATTTTAAAATTGATTTTAAGATCTATGAATTTCGTTGTATTCTAAACATAAATGTAACAGGGATATACTGTATTTTAAAAGTATTTTGAAATTTGTGTTTATTTCATGTTTATCGAGCTCGTATAAACTACACAAGACACTTCGCAGATTTCAGAAGATAGTCGTCTTTTTACACAACTGCGATTTATATCAAGCATGACTGCTTTGTATGCAGCAAAGTTTTATAAACCATATTCAATATGCACTCTTGGCATAGATTTCGATAGCCGAATAGGAACGTTTCTCAGTGCTCAGAATCATGCTAGAAGTAACGTGCGTAAAATGTTTTTAAATCTTCGATTAAATTCAAGTGAATTCGGTGCAATAGGTCATATAGCTATCAGTCATGTACTTTTGGTGGATTTTCAGTCCAGAATTCAATTTCCTGCTCATTTTCAGTTGAACTACGACGCTTCTTCTGCAAACATGGCCGACCCTTTTTGATACATTTCCTTCCTTTAAACCAAAAAAACTACTCCAAAAACACTTGAAACAGAAAATCGTTGGGGGCACCCAAATTGGTTCCTGTGGATCGACTTAATAAAATCATAGATCAATAGGACGTCATTTCCTACGGTCAAACTATACATGTATAGAACCAACGGTCTATACTGCGAGAAAAAAATCAAAATGAAAAGTTCTTCTGTGTAGATCCAGACATCAGACTTTAATCAAAATGTTTAAAAAATTCAACAAGAAATTTACTCAACATGCCAGTCAATGTACTAAAAAAATTAAAACTGTACTGTACTCAGACATGTATAATTTGAAGACGAATGGATTCTATTTAGCGCCAACTATTAGCTGTTACTTTTAATTGTACTTTTCGTAAAACCAACAAAAAACTTGATACTTCTACGGTGTATAGATCTACTTTTATCGTAATCGCCATTAGCTTGACAACCAAACCAAAAGGTGCAAAATTTTTCCTTAATTACACTATAGCTTTCATAGTTTTATCGCGCTGAAATACCTAATGAGAGCAAGTACAATTACCAATTTTGCTTTTAATTTGCATTTATTACACCTTTCCCAGCACAAAAGCAGCTCGATTACTTATCTTAATTTCTTGAAAGTTTTCCCTATTCTAACAATTTCTCACTCGTATGTATTTTACGTAAATCGTGACGCACGTAAGGCATTAATGATGTACGTAGACTTTAGGCTAGTAAATCCAAAGCGTTAGTTGCATATATAAAACAGGCCCAATAAAAGTTTAATTGATTAGTTTGATAAGTTTAATTTAATTAAATTAGATTGTTGCAAATAATTATGCATAACAAGTTTTCAACCTTTGTTCTCGAATGAAAGTAATCTGAAATAATTGCATTATTTCCAAAAATAACTTCTCTAACATAATCGCAAAAGTACACACCATATGTGTATATTCATGTAATGTCAAATAATTACAGAGCATGCAATTTCGTCGAAATATATATATTTTAAATTAGATAATTTATAGAATTTACATGTACGTGTTTCTGAATTATATAACCAATTATGTTGACTTAAAATTGTGAAATTGCATATGCAATTGTTTAATACGGTTTAATTTTACATGAAAGCATATATTAAGGACTTCTTTTAGGAAATAATCTTTAATATAAGCATGTATGTAAAAACATGTATTGCCATAATGGAAAAAGGGACGTTTTAGGACACGTAATCATAAACATTAATTATGACATGAAAAATGCTTTTGACACTTCCTTTAACATTATTCTAATTATTTTGCAAATATGCATCCTAGCATGCCACGTGTATCTAACGTGTTGCAAATAATTATGCATAACAAGTTTTCAACCTTTGTTCTCGAATGAAAGTAATCTGAAATAATTCCCAGCATAATTATTTGAAACAACTAATAAATGTTGTATCGTATTAGTGGGTTTATACATAACTGAAAACTTTTCCTTGATGAAAACAGCAAATAGAACTTGCAGACTTCATTAATGCAAAACGTTTCCAAGAAAGCTTACGAATTCGTTTCTCGAAACATTGAACAAGTCCCTTAATTCCCATTATTAGGCGCCGATCAGCACGACCAGACAAACCAGCTACAGTTACAAAAACTCGCCTAAATAATGTGGGCAATGAAATAACAACAGCACGCTAGAATGCAAGTTGCCAATTGATTTGCTTCGGGACAATTTATTGACTTTTCTGCTGATGAAGTTGGAGCTGATGATGATGAGCCACACCACTAAAAATAATGGCTACTTTTGAAAACGACTGGACATTCAGGCTGCTCGTCTCTATTGACAACCTTATTTATCTAAACCCTGGTCAATGAATGACCGGCGAGGGGAGGAGTTTTACGACCCCCTAAAGGCCAACAACGTGCGTGGAAAACACCACCAAAGACCGCAAAACTTTTTTTTTCCAACTTTAGATTACGACTCGGGTCGTATAAAGGGGCAGACAGGATCAAATAAAAGCAAATGCCAATTAACATTAACCAATATACAGATGGACCCCAGATCAACATTTCGTGTAGCCACTTCTAAGTCATGGACGACGTTCCTCAGGCCAATTAGATGCATCGATGAGATAGAATGCAAACAGATTTAGCAGGAAACCCCAAATTTATCCTAAAAAAATCGAAGTCAGAAGGGCTCGATTAGCAATTAATAGGACAGTCAGTTAAATATTCCCCATTAAAAGGTGCATACACACACTGTAGCCTACAGGTCAATTTCTGCCAGTAGGAACATCAAAAACACGTCTCTAATTTTATGTTCCCATGAATACCTTTTCAGGATTTGAAGACTGTTCCTGTGAAATAAATTAGGAACACTTTCCTCAAACAATTTTGGAACACCACATGCGTTTCAATGTGTTCTAAAATTGTGCTTTTATGGCTATGTTCCTGGAAAGTGGTGTTAGAAATGTGTTTCCACAAAACAAAGACGTAAATCGCATGCAAATTGAAAAAAAAATGAACGCAATTAAAAAGGAATACGTTAATTAACACTTTAAATTGCATAACAAATTATGTGGCAATAAATCATATTTGATAATTTAATTAGTTACATTATATATTAAGTTTCAGAATTTTGTGTATTGTTTACATTGTTTGCTAAATCACCAGTTAATTGTTATAAAGCAAACGGACATCCAGGATATGTTTATTCCCAATGTACATGTTAAAATCAAATAAGGTGTCATTTTTAATGGAATGTATAAAAAACATGCATGTATGCCTGCTGTAATGCATTTTCATTATGAAGTAAATTTGAAAATCACTTAATTTAGAAATTTATATAACTTTATATAATGAATGATATAAATTTATATAATGAATGCCTGATAAACTAAAATCAGCCTAGCAAACCAAAAACAGCCTATAGTAAGCCAAAAATGAACTAAATTCATTTAGCACCTTACTGAATAACTTTGAAATACTGCTTGAGTAATCATAGATGCAGTGATGTTTTTCATTTGCTAGGAACTAATTGTGCTTTAACCAACAATTCAAACAATATACAACATTAAGAAAGCTATTTCAAACGCTCGAGCTATCTCCAGAAACTGCGCACATTGTTATGTTCCTCTTGTATTTATACATATATTTGAGAAGCTGAGACTCATCGTAGAACATTTAATAAATACAAATTTACTACATTACGGTATGCAAAATAATGAGAAGTTATAATAGCTATTTGCAAATGAATAAATTTTATAATAATGCACGCTGATTATGCATTTTAAATTCATATAGTATATACATGTACTATGCGTCGGTGTATTCATAAAAAAATGCCTTAAAACATTAACTGCAGAAGGAAAATGCCTAATAGTATGTTGAAAATATTTAACATCAAATGAATTTTAAAAACAAAACGCAGCCAACTTTACGTTAACTTTGAGAAAGATAATGGATAAAGCGCTGTAAAAACCTAGACGTTGATACGCCACACATCTGCAGATTTGATCTGGACACCAAAAATCAATAGTTTCTTTCAGGAAATGTATCACGTGATTTGGTTCACTATGAGGTAGCAACAACTTCGCCTTGTGCAAGAGCGCTGTATAGAAATAGGAAGTATGCTAAATCAATTCTGAGAGAGGTAATTCAAACTTTAGATCTAGTGGTGCACAGAAACAAATATACTGTACGTGTATAGAATGGATGATTTTGCAATCATTCTGCGCATGCGCGTGCACGAAGGGGCGCAAATTGTAAATACGAGCCAGGAATGATTAGCGCAAAATCTAAATAAGAGTATAATCTATGGGGGAAAACCTACATGGCCAATACTGATGTCATGATTAATGATGTGCGCAACCTGTGAAGTCATTACTAGTGATGGTATCTGTAGTGTTCTGGTTACGACTACCAGAGGGAGCCACCTCCCGACGGCTGGTGTGACCAGATGGGTCAGCGTGACCAG
>JAQGAO010003523.1:0-16837 GCA_034697705.1 Ommatoiulus sabulosus | reverse complement strand
CCCCCCCCCCCCCCCCCCCCCCGGCGATTAATAAAGGTAGGCGGGTATTGCGGGTCTGGCGCTTAATTCCGTATTTACGGTATTTGTAGTATTAGTCGCTGGATCAGAATAAAAAATTGCTGAATACAGTGAAAGCCACTAAATCCGATCAGCCAGATTATTCAATAAAAACCTTCAGAATTATGTTTAATGTTGAAAAAAGGCCGCTTAATTGGATCATCTCATCGCTTAATTCGATCAAATTGCCACATCTACATTACCTAACGCTAATGCGCGAAACAAGTTTGAGCAGCTTTCATGCAAGCACAGACACGGTTGGACAATGTAAAAGGGTGCATCTAATGCATCAGTAGTTGTACCACAGCTAGAATACGCAATAACAGTATATATATGGTCACTCCGTGCATTCCTCATGTCCATATTCATAGAGCCAACTTTCCAACTAGCATCTAGTACCCAAAACTACCTGTGAGAAAAAATGTGCAGCAGACGACAAAAAACAGTGACTTCTGCTTTATCAAAATGCATTTATCGCTATCAATTCTTTCAAACGAATTGCTGTATACTTAGCCAATTGGGCAGTATTGTGTAACCTCGTGGCTATATGTTATCCTATATCCTATGTCGAGTGAGTGACACGTCATTTGCATTGTAAATCAAAAAGACACATACAGAACACGTAAGATCACAAAGTCACACCATTTATTGTGACCTCACGTGTTCTACACTAGAATAAATGTGCATTGAAAGTGCACATTGGGTTTTTGAGTGGATCACCTGGTTGCAGAACATGCAGCGTGTTAGATCATTAGGTTAGAAAACACCTTAATTATTTTGAATCACTTGTAATGAGCTGATTGCACTACAAAATCTCGCGAGATCTTGCACGTGCCTTAGTTCCATTCGAGAAAAAAAAATAATGAGCTAAGTGGCCATTGCCATTTTCGCGGTTTTACATGCTCGTAAGTGATCTTAAATCATTAATTGCTTTAGGCGCTTTTCACCTTATATGTATGGGATAAGGCCATTTTGTGGCAAATTTAAAATCTTAAAGCCATCACCCAGGGTCAGATTCACATGGATTTGAGCTTAAGTGACATTTATAGGTAAATTATTTCACAATCGTAGGTTAATATTACTAACACTCTCCCAGTCTAGCATATCCCAAATTGATTTAGAAACAAACTGTTTTCGCCCTCAAGATGCAAAATATTCAAATTTTATCTACCCTAATTTTGTAATGGATTCCTTTGTGGAGTAGACAAACGATAATATAAGTATGTAAATTTTAAAAACATTTGCATAATTAAATTCTTTTGTCAGTCATGTGATATATTCAAAATATTTCCTATTGAAAATTGTGATGTTTCCTAAACCCATTTTGTGAATTTTGAAGCAAAATTTCTGAAAATTTATAACTAGAAAAATTTCTTGAAATTTTATAAATTTTATCTGGAAAAATTATTATGAATTTGGTGAAATTTAACTAGGAAAATTTGGAAAAGTTTATAAAATAGGACTACAAAAATTTAGAAAATTTGGTAAAATTGTTCTAGAAAAATACCTTCCAAGTCACAAGAAGTTGCATGTAACGTGAATTTTTAATCATTTAAAATTTCATTATTTGAGTTAAGCATTATTCTGTATTTTTGTGCGAGTGAAGTTATAAAATAAAATGTGATTTCTTTAATTAATGACTGTTTTATGAACCTATATATGTACAATAACACCCAAAAATTCAGGTCACTTGTTTAGAGCACATAAGGCACACCAAATGCGATCCATATTTGTGGGGTCCAAGTGATCTGTTTAAATTGCCACAGAACACATGGAAACTCATTTTTTAAAGCATTAGAGCACCACATAGATCACCTGAAGTGCACAATATATGATTCATATCTGTGGCAAAATGTCATCCAAAAAGGCGTGATTTTGATGTTCTGTAGGTGACGTTTTGATTTACAGTGTATACAGTATACGATTCGATCATATCTTGTCGGATCGTTTTGGGTTCAACTGGACATGGAAACATGAAAGGTTCCGTCGACACGGAATAACCCTACTGGTATTATGTATAGCTGTGGTTTAACTCAGATGGTTTTTTGCATTATTTAGAAGATGAAATTTCAGCCATTGCAGCAAGCAGGCATCATCAAGATAACACTACCCTATACTTATAACTTTTTTTAACAAATATCACTTTTAACATTTACAGTATGTACATGTAAATTATACTTACCATACGATTAAATATTTGAATTTGTAAAACACAGCACATTACTTCTCTAAGGTCAATGTTTAGCGGGTTTTTTTGACATCAATTGCTTATTTCGATCAAAATTGCTGGAACCAATCGAATTAAGCGGTTTTCACTGTACAATTTTCAGTCAGGACTGAAAATGAATGACTAAAATTGATGACAAATTAGCCACTGAGAAAGACAATTTTTTTTCCAATTTTCGACAATTACGCACATTTTTTACCGTTTGGTAGAATTTTTGTCAATATTGTTAAATTTCAACAATTGTGCGAATTTTTCGTCAATTTTGCGAATTTCGACAATTTTTGCGAATTTTCGACAATCTAGCAAACTTTTTGACAATTATGCCAATTATTCGAAAATTTTACGAAATTTCGGGAATTTTGCTAATTATTCGAGAATTTTGGAATTTTTCGACAATTTATCACATTTTTTACAGTTGGCAAATTTTTTGGCAATATTGTTAAATTTAAACAATTTTGCCAATTATTCAACAATTTTGGAATTTTGTAATTCACGATTTTGCAAAATTTACTAATGACAATTTTAAAAATTTTAAAAATGTTTCAAAATTTAGCATGAACATTTTTTGAAAATTTAACAATTTTGTATTCGGAAAATGCATACATGCATGTTGGCAATTTCTACTCGGAAAATGTTGACAATTTTGAACATTTGTGGTCGGAAAACATCGGAAAACGTTGCAAACTTGTCCTAGGAAATTGTCGAAAATTTTGAAAAATTTTCCTATGAAATTGTTGAAAATTTTGCAAATTTGTACTTGGAAAAATTAAAAAAGTTTGCAATTAGACTCTGATTTAACCACGTAGAAGCATTAATTTTTGATTTTTACAACATGAATACGTTGAATTTGCCGGACTTTTTCAAATAAGTCATTATTCCCTGACTTTTCAGACATTTTCAAGTTCCCTGACTTTTCCAGGTTTTCCAAGTCTGGGGGTGCCACCTCTGGGTACAAACTCTTCAAGTATACTTATGCAATCACAAATTGGTAGCAGTCTTGCTACAATGGACCAAAGATTCCATTACTACGAATCACTGCGTCATTTCTTACTACCCTCAAATGCATGGTTCTGAAGTTTTGCGTTAAACTTTGAAATTATTTTTATAAAATTTAAGCTAACGAATCTTGCGTTCTATTTGTAGCATCGATGTTCACACGAGTGCAATACATAAATTAGATGCAAAATGCACAGCTGCACCTCGATCGGTGCAATTCTGCATTCTGAATTGCAGACCTGCACTTTAAAACTTTGCAGTATGAAATTTTGCTTCTCTTTCAATGGGGGTGGCCACTTCCACCTTTTCTTTCCTTTTAAAATGCAAAAACAAAAGTAAAACATTGGAAGCGACTTAGCAGTGCATTAAAGAGACAAATCCGTGTTCAGGGTGAAGCTTATTTCCATGCTGGGCTCTTAAAGGAGGTGAAAAAAAGTACGTATAGTCGAATGCGTGTGTGGGGCTTTCACGTCATCCATGGGTGAGATACATGGAGTAAAAGAGTAGTGTACCAGTTGGTAATCTTTAAGCAATCTCTGTTTGAACATCACTTTGGGTTGTAAAGCGCTTCGTTTTGCACTCGTAAAACTTGCATGAGGACACATCCAGGCAAGGTTTTAGCAGAGAAATATAGAAAGGGAATGGGGGAGGATGGGGCAAAGCGGGAGGAAGTATTGAAAAAATTGAGGAGCTCCCTCAAAAAAACAGACGAAGCTCAGATAAGTAGAATTCCCCGTGGAAGTTCTTTTTGCACCTTGGATATAGGCTCACTATTGATTAAAGTAATACACAACATGTTCTATAGTCTTCTGGATGCAGACTCATCACTCCGTAGGTGCCCGCTATTGTTTCAATATTATACGACTGATGTAGAAAATATCAATAAAATGACAAACAATTAAATGGTGAGGAACATCGTGAGAAATACGTCAGGGCTTCCCAAATAGTTCCTATTCAACTTCCCTGACTTTTCCAGGTTTTTAAACAAATTTCTCTAACCAACGTTGTAAATTTTGAACATTTGCACTTGGAGAAGGTTGTAAATTTGGTGGAAAGAATTCGAATTTTGCCAATTCGTCCTCAGAATCTGTTGAAACATTAGCAAATTTCTATTTAAAAACTGGAAAATTTTACAAATCTGCACTCCAAAACAGTTTAAAATTCTTATTTTTATTTAAAAAATGTTGAAAAATTTGCAAATATTTTCTCGGAGAAGGATGTAAATTTTGAAAATTTCTACTCGGAGTTTGCACATTTAAATTACTAGGAGAAAGTTGTAAATTTTTCAAAATTTGTATTAAGAGAAGGTTTTTAATTTTAGAAAATTTGTACTCCGAGAAGAATGTATATTTAAAAAAATTGTACTGGGAGATGGCTGGGAATTGTGCAAATTTGTCCTTAGAATCTTTTGAAACATTGGAAAATTTCTCCTTGAAAATTGTTGAACATTTTGCAAATCTGTACTCGAAAACAGTTGACAATTTGGCACATTTGTGCTGCATAAGGTTGGAAATCTTAAAAATTTGTATTACGAGAGTTTGAACATTTTTCAAAATTGGAGGATTTGCAAAATTCAGAGGACAAAATTTTCCTGAATTTTCTCTGACTTTTCCAGAAATTTTCAAATTCCCTAACTTTTCCACAAAAGGCTATCTTCTCTGAATTCCCCCTGACTTTTTCAAAATAAGTCAGTCATTCCTAACTTTTCAAGACATTTTTAAGTTCCCTGACTTTTTAAGGTTTTCGAGGTTTGTGGGTCCCTGTATGTGTAGTAAATGTAGCCTGAAAAGGTGTAACGATTCAGAACTTCGACTATAATGCCACAAGATACAAAAGTATGATTTTTCAAGTATTAGTTGAAAAGTTACAAATCGACCAAAAATTCGCTTAATAAGCTATAAAAATAACAATAAATTAACTATGAATTAGTTAAAAATTAATCAACCGCTTTGAGTGACAATGGGGATGATGTAAACAAGACCGGGAAGAGGCGATTCCCTTTGTAAATAATCTCCGTTATTCACTGGGCACCAAGATTAGAACTACTTATCAAGTCTCACCACAAAGTAATTTTAGCAGTTAAAAGGGATTAAATCAACGTAAAGCAAGCAGAATGAACCTCCTCAAATTTTCAAAGCTCTCGCAGGATGCGAGTCTAAACAAGAGCAGAATCTAACACCCGTAATCCTGTTATACTGGTGATTAATTTTGCAGGGGAAAAGAGCAATTGAAATCAAAGCTGATGAAATGGAATAAGAGGAGTTGGGAAGAAGGGATAGAGGTCGAAAAGAGTGTTAAAAGAAAGTAACCAATTTCCGATACAAACATGATCATATACAAAAACAGCGTTCCCCCAGAAATTTCATATTCAACTTCCTTGACTTTTCTGGGTTTTAAAACAATTTTCCCAGACCAACGACAAACGTTACATACACAGATGTTATCCACGATTTTGCAAAACCTATACAGGACAACTTTCAACATTTTTCAATGTTTACTAATGTCAATTTTGAAAAACTTATTAAAATTAACATACATGTAGGAATTTTTTTTTAATTCTCCAAAATTGGCATTACAATTTTATTTAAATTTTATAAAATTGTATTCGAAAAATGCTAAACGTTTTTGCCAATTCGTACTCGGAAAAGGTTGTAAATTTGACAAATTTGAACTTTGAGAAGGTGGAGAATCTTGCAAATTTGTCTTCAGAATCTATTGAAAGTATTTTAAATTTCTCCTCGGAAACTGTTGAAAATGTTACAAATCTGTACTCGAAAACAGTTGAAAATTTTGCAAATTTGTCTTCGGAAGAAAACTACTGAAACTTTTACAAATTTATACTCGAAAAACGTTTGCAAATTTATCTTCGAAATAGGTTAAAAATTTTGTAAATCGATCGTATGTAAATGTTAACAAGTTTGTAAATGTGTCCTCGGTAATTTTTTTAAATTTTGCAAATTTGTAGCCTATTCGGAAACCTTTGAAAATTATGCAAATTCGTCCTCTAAAATTATTGAAAATTTTGCAAATTTGTACTAAAAATTTTTTTAATAGTTTGCAAATGGGCCCTGAGCTAACCAAGTAGACGCATTTATTTTGGATTGTTATAACATTGGATTGAATTTCCCTGACTTTTTCAAAATGAGTCATTCTTCACTGAATTTTCCAGGTTTCCCAGAAAAACAAACGTGTAAACTCAGATTAGAATAATACGTACATTCCAAACGTTTAATATCGTTTATTAAAAAATTCAAAACATGCCCTGAATTCCAGGAACTTGAGAGTTTCCTGACTTTTCCCGGTTTTCCAGGTCTGTGGGTACCCTGAAAAACAAACACGTAAACTCGGGTGAGAATTATACGTATATTGCCAACGTTTCCTCTCGGTTATTAACAATGCACGTTCCTCTTCTTTTGCCCCCACAGCTCTCCCTCCCTTTCTCCTTTCTGTCGAAAATCCCCACTTGTGCATTTTCAGCCCAAAATGTTATCCCGCGTGTTTTTTATCCATCTGTTTGAATTTATTCGAGGCTTAGCAATGCTAATAGGATTTCTGATCGAGTAATGCTATTCGATCGCGCAATCGCATGCACATCAGGAGAAATACTCGTGTCAGGATCGAAAATCGTCCAATAGGACCCATCGGTGTTAAAACAAGCAAACAGATGCTGCGATTCTGCGAGGAAATGTCGTTTCTTAAGTGCCATAACTCACCCTGATGTTCTGTTCATTCAATCGGAACAACTGGAAAGTGAGTGTCGACATTTGAGGATGTGACGACAATTAGCGAAGTGTCGCGGAACCTGCACCGGAACAAAATTCAACAGTTTGTCCGGAAAAGAAATTTGGAGTTTTCGCAGGGCGTACTCATCAGGTAGGTGGGGAAAATTCGTTTATTTTACGTCAAATTTAGTTAAAACATTGCCGTATTAACGGAACTTTATTTTTATGTGAAGAATAGTACAGTAACCTCATGCTTTCTATCAATTTTATCACCACGTTTAGAACGATGTTAGTCATTTTTATCATTAGTATTATTATTATTATTATTATTTAAATGATAATTTTTGTAAATTTTAATTTAATTTTCTTTTTCTTTCAGAATTAAAATCGATAATGTCTCAAAGTTGATAAAGTCGAATCTAGTTTTGTATTATTGTTATCACAACGTTTAGCAAAATAGAAAGCCCTTTTATCACTTATATTATCATTATAATTATTATTATTAATATTATTGAAATGATTATTTTTGGAAATCTGTTTTAATATTTTTTCAGAATTAAGATCGATAATGTCTCAAAGTTGACAAAGTCGAATCTAGTTTAGTATAAATCTTATCACAACGTTTAGCACAGTTGTAAGCCATTTTATGAATAATAATATTATTACCGTACTATTATTATTATTATTGAAATGAATATTTTTGGAAATCTCAATTTTTTTTCAGAATTAAGATCGATAATTTCTCAAAGTTGACAATGTCGTATCTAGATATGCATTAATTTTATGACAACCTTTAGCACAGTTATAAGTCATTTTATGAATATTACTGTTATTAAAATGATTATTTTTGGAAATTTCAATTTTAATCTATGTGACAAATTCGCACCATAGTTATCTTGCATTTTATGAATGTCTCTTGAGATACAGTTTTGAGCTATCTCTTGTATAAACTTTAAAAAATGTTTAATCAAAAGTAGAGAAAATTAATTTAGAGAAGTTAGCGTAAAAAGTGGTAATTTTAATAATATATTTCCAGTTTATTTCTCCAGTATATTTTAAGCGAAGTTTTTATCGGTCCATGGGGACGTAGATTTTAATCCTATACTTTCATCAATTAAGTAAAAAAATTAGCTGTTCTGCAAAATCAATATAACCTAAACTATACTGCTGTTCACATGTAGAAATTCGAATAATTTCTACGTTTTAGGCATAAGTTTATAAAGACATAAACAGGACGTATTTTTAAAGTATATATATTGTAATGTTCTACAGTTAATGGAATTTAGAAGGTTTGTGGAAAATTTAGCCTAAAGAAAAACATTCCATTGATAGCGATGATCGAAAAACATTTTATTCATTTAAAATTATGTACGTATTTTTAATATAATTTTCATAGCTTGTATCATAGAGTTTTAAATGTCTAGTAATCACATTATTAAAATACCAAAAATGTTTTGCTTACAAAGGTGAGAAAATTAGTTTCAGAATATTTCGTTTAGAACGATATGACAGATAATTTTAGATATATCAAATAAGTTTGGAACGATAAGAGAAAAAAAGTTTAGAACGATCAGAGAAAAAAGTTTAGAACGATCAGAGAAATACGTTTAGAACAATGTGAGAAATAAGTTTAAAAGGGTATGAGAAATAAGTTTAGAACGAATAAATTAGAAAAATAAATTTGTTACATCGTTCTCTAACCATGTGACAAATACGCTTAGAAGGATATGAGAAATAAGTTTAGAACGATATGAGAAATAAGTATAGAACGATATGACACAAGTTTAGAACGATGTGACACAAGTTTAGAGGTTTGGGACGACATGACACAAGTTTAGAACGATATGACAAATAAGTTTTATGACTTATTTTTCGATATGAAAAGTTTAGAAAGATTAAGTTCTTAACAATATGACAAATAAATCCAGAACGATATGCCAAATAAGTTTAGAACGATATGGCAAATAAGTTCAGAACTCAATTATTGCACCAACTTTCAATCTCGAATCAGCAGAACGATGCATGGTGCGAAATGTACCTCATACAGCAGGTTTACCAATAAATGATTTTGTGTCAAAATGGAAATCCAATTTAATAATTTTCAACGCAACATTTAAATGTCACATTAAAGAAAGCAGCGCAATTCAAAAATGTTTGAGGCTTAATGAGGACGGTGAAGATTTTATCCTCAAGATGTACAGGCTCTGAAAATGCTCATTTTGTCTGCCTGCATTTTCATTACCCCTGTAAAACGACATAAAAATAATAACTGAAGCCAAATAATGAGAGCACGATCAAATTCGAAGTGTTGCTAATTCCTAATGCAATTCGTGCTGACAACAATTCGATACCGAGGATTAATCAGAAAGGGAATTTCAATAATTATTTGACACGACGAAGTAATCAAGTCTCAAAATTCGGAACAACAGAATTTACCGCAATAGCCAATTAGTTCAACTATATGAAATTTTTAACACCGTAGAAAATGAAATGCATCATTAGCAGTTCCGCCACTGTTTTAAATTGGAATTGCTTATTACATGTATATGAAAGAAAGATAAAAACAACTTAAGATGAAAAAATTTACTGCCCAGTATGCTCGCAGGTCAATTTGATTTTAGGTGCAATTTATTGTTGTTAGAGTAATCTATCTCAGCAGGAATTCCTCAAACCTACGTGTCCACCTTTTTTCAGGGTATTTAGTAGGACATCTCAGTTCTAATTTAACACTCAGTTGCTCGCGTTCCATTTCAGACAGCACATGCTCGCGCTTTATCAGTCAGATACACATTTTTTTTTTGTAATTTTTTTTTGCATTTAAAAAAAAAAATACTTCTAACGGTATTACTGAAGGATAAATGAACTGATATATATATATTTTATCAAACGTAATGTACGTTTTAATCAAAATGCACTACAAACTAAATATAAACATTTGTTATTAGAGATTCATATTACAGTTGTGGTTATACGGTCTCGCTTGGTTTTCTGTGCACTCACTACTTTCCAAAAATCTGTTTATTCATCTTCAAGAACGTATTGTAGTTGTACATACAGTACAATACTGTATGTGTTGTATTCTGTAAATCATTGCTTCCAAATCTTTGTCCCTGCGGACCGTTGAAAATAGTAAAAATATTTCGCGGATACAAAAATTGAAAAAATATTTCGCAAACTGCTAAGGTAGAAATATAAACCATTAGACACCGGTTGTGCTTCATACAACGATCTAAACACATCAAAACAGAGTTTTTGGTTATACTGCATGGTTAGCAATAGTAACTTTATCCAAGCAAATCCAGATTGACGGTGAACAACCTTACTCGCGTCAATGATTCCCATCGGATTCGTTAGATATAGAAAATCCACAATTCACCTTTGTTAAGCTAAGTAAACTGTATAGTATTGAAAATATAAAATTGCTCGATTTCTGGGAAAAGGTTATACAAATGTTGTCCCGTGATTGTCAGATTACAAATGGCAGATCACTTGTGCTTTGAATAAATATTTAGTTTTTTTTCTGTTAAACGATTGCATTGCAATGAACTGTTTAAAATGACGACAGAAAAGAAATCCACAATGACGATGACGCTTTAAAAGTTAAATTGAAAAGTTAAATGGCAATTAACTCGGCAATACAAGATATTCAACCAAATGACGTCAATGGAAACCGAGTCGATTTCCATATTTAACCTATTTTTTAAAACTTGAAGGAGAAAAGTGACTTTAATTTTTAAAGACCTGATGGTCTTTCTGCATTGGGGAAAATAATTTAAAAATAAGAATTGTTGATATCAGGAGTTAAATTTGAAATTTAAAGGGATTATAGCATTACAGTTCAATAAATTTTCAAACATGGCTAAAATTGACTACTAAAATAGTCATTCATAAATTAAAATAACTAATTTAGTTGTTGATCGTTAATCCTATCGTAGCATTAATCGCTGGATCAGAATAAAGTATTAGTCGAATAAAATTTTCAATCATGAATAAATAGAATGACTAAAAGTGATGACTAAATAGGCTCGGAGCGAGGATATTTCTTATATTTTCGGCCATTACATTGATGACAATATTGTCGAATATATATTCGACAATATTATTAATTTTCAACAACTTTGTGAATTTTAGACAATTTTGCGAATATTTCGACAATTTTGCGAATATTTTGAAAATATTCCACATTTTCTACGTTTAGGATGATTTTTATACAAATGCAAAATTGTGAAAAAATTAGAAATCTTCGAAAAAGTAGCAATATTGTAGAATCTTTACAAAATTCTCCAGAATTTGTAACATCTTTGTGAAATTTTAAAATTTGTCATAAAATTTGCAAAACTGTTGAAAATTGTCGAAAATTCCATGTATAGATACGAAGTTAGACAGTTAGTAGTTGCATATACAGTACGACTAATAGCTAACTAATTGTATAATTAGTCTAGATTATGACTAATCAATCTTTTTCAAAAAGTTTATGAAATGCAATGGGATGATTACATATTGTAATTTGTTTTCCTTTTCGAAACTATTAATACGTAAATCATTTGAATATTAACCACTTTTTTAATATGTAAAGGATGATGTATATCACTACACAAACAATAAATAAATAATCTGTTCATTTTATTTGTCTACAATCTTGAGAGCGTATCCCACTAAGGAAATACTGCAGTATTATATTCGTAAAAGTACAACATTGTGAAAACAGAAAATATTTCTTTTAGACAGATATTTAACTTATGCTAATTTAAAGCGGTAAAGCAAGAAATTTTGGCAAATCAGACGCCTGCTCTACATATTGTAGAATCTCATGTAAATTTCTAATAATTTTTTTTAAACGTATCCTTTTCCTGTAATATATTTTTCGCAAGATGAGTTTTAATACATGTATCGACCTGCAACATGTTACAAATGTTTCCATATGGTTTACACAAGTTGTGTTCATGATGAAAAGACTATATGTACATGTATACCCAGTACGAAATATGCACATTTAAAAATGAGATCATTGGTACATTACGTCACTTACTATTTATGGTCTTCAGATAATTGAGCTTTAAAACCGTCTCTTCCGTACTACAAGGTATATGCAAAGACATCAAGAGCTTCGTGGCAACGTTTATTGGCACTGCATCTTATGGGAAACCTGGGTTTAATTCCCGTGACGGCTATTCTGAATGACGCTTTCAAAGTGTTTTGATCAGAAACAAAGTGCCAGACAACAAAAGGCTGTCAGCGGAAAAGGTTTCAGAGGAATAGGATAAGAAACATTTAGAATTTTAGTGGGATTATCAATGTTTCCGTTGAAAAAACAATATGCTTACCATCTGCTTCCTAATTTTGCCAAGAATTCTAGTTTCAAACGCTTTAAGGCAGGCGAAATGTATTGTAAAATAATAGTCTACAACTTTTTAAAAATAACCAGGGCATGCCACTTGACAAATCACTCGCGATCGATTTCTTTATTTGAAATATTGCAACTTTAATATTGCGTTAAAATTGCATTTTAAATATTATGAAATAAGGTTTCGAAAGTCGTCTCAGCGGTGGTGTTGAAAGTGCTGTATGAATTTGACACATTTAGTTTTGTTATATATTTTCATATATATTTTCAATATCCAATTCAATTAATACCCTATCAATCAGCACATCAGTGCCATGTGGTAAGGGGGTGGGGGGGGGGACAAAGCAATTTACAGTAAATCGGACTTGGAGCCCAAAACATCGTAAAAGGTAATAGTTTTGTTAAATTTGTATGGCAATGACCGACAGAGAATTCAAACGTACAGAATCAAAGTTATCCGGAAGCGCGTAAGTCATATGCGAATCAATATGTTTTTAAATTGAAAAAGCCCTCAATACTGAATCGCTAAACAGGAAATTTTGGTACATTCAGCAAACAGTTTATAGACTCTTGAAAATACTTATTTCCGCCACAAGGCTCCCAACATTTTCAAAGACTAGTTCTTTAGCGATTCACAGTAGCTAGCCACCGTAGCAGGTACTCACAAATTTCACGTAAACGTTTCGCGGTGCGCGTCAAAGTCACAGTGGCGCTGCAGTCCATTGTTTTTTTTAAATCAATCGGAATATGTAGTATTTCTGTATATGTCAATAAATGTTAAACGGAGCCCAAGTAGACTTCATCACGTGATATTATTATTAACAGTTTTATTGTTTAAATTTAGAAAACAAATAAAACTGAAATATAGATGAATCATAAAATATACGATTGTACGATGTGTTAAATTCATGAATGGACATTGGACGTTTTCTTAGAAATTTCAAGGCTCAAAACTTCTCCATTTTGATTCTTTTATGCAAGATGCACGATTCTTTATGGTTGTAAATAAAAATTGGTATCACAAATGTGTCTATCAAAACATTTACATCAAAACCGACCAGGAGTTAAAAGTAATTGTAAAAGCCCGAACAATTCGTTCATTGTCTGAATAATCGGGGCCAATTTTATCAATTTTAACTGAAAATTAGTACTCGTCACTTCAAGTAAGTATTTAAATGACAATCTTACCTTCACATTCTTTCATTTTAAGGCAATGATGGAAGAAAGACGATGCCGATTTCCGATGTCTTCCACTGCATCTACGTACCCTCAAATGAATTCGACTTTGTCAAGTGGTGCCACATTTGGGGGATTTCCCTTCATTCGTCCTAGTGTTCATTTTCCATCGCAGCTGAACGGCTGGAGTTCTCCTGAAAGATTTAACAGTAACAGATTTTATTTCTAAACTGAACATTTTGCCAGCAAGCGGATAATTTTCATTCTTATAAAATTTTACGTTTTGATAACATGCAAGTGTAACGATAAAGAAATGGGAATTTCACAATCATCAATTTTCCAGTCATAACTTAGTTGAAAAATAACCCTATGAAAAAAGCGCCATCTAGCGAGCAATACATGCATGCAACGTTAAATAAAAAAATAATTCTTTTTAATTCATTTGAATTCGAAGCGTATGATATTTTAAAATGTGAACTGTAGAAAAAAAGTATTGAACATATTTAATTTTATTACTAAAATTATGTTAAACTAAAATTAAACTTAAATTCCCTTAAATCCTTCGTCTTGAAACGTTCTCTGTGAGAAATAATATTCATATTACATTGACATCCATAATGAAAACAATCGCAAAAAATTACAGCGCAAAGATCCAAGCCACGAGGTGAGTATGGCAAAACAATGGAAAAGGTTTTAAATTTCGCACCTACAATTTTAAAAAATGGGATTCTGGGATAGACGTTGGTAGCTTTAGCGTCATAACTAACCACTTTACGAGCGGGAATATTTGAAAAATGCTTGAAAATGAAAACACTTCCAACTGTGATTTCTAGGACGAAGGTTGTAACGTTTTGTGGTAAGTTGTTGTTGCATTTTTTAGGCTAAAAATCTTGTATACGCATTGTGAGTAGACCGAGGGAGATGTGGGAAATTTAAGTCATCCAGGACAAGCAGAGAAAGTTGCATTTCTGTGAAATTTTGTTGTTGTAAGTTTCCAGTTTGACTGTTTCATTGTTTTTTCTTGTGCTTTCTGCAAGATTTTTGCCTCAAATATGCAAAACGTCTCATCTTAGAAATAACAGAAAACTGACCTACTGGATTGTTTTCATTTTAAAAAATATTTTAAATTTTCCCGCTGTTAAAGTGGTTAGTAATGACGCTTCATCTATCAACGTCCATCCCAGAGTCCCATTTTTTAACATTCATGTGCGAAATTTAAAATCTTTTCCATTGTTTTACCACACTCACCTCTAGATGTGGTGGAAAGGAAATCTGTTCAAAATTCAGGGATAGAGTGGAAGTTAGGAAAATTAGGATTTCCAAATTATGTGCAACCCCATCAATTGCATTGTGATTGGCTCAAGAATATGTCTTGAGAAAATGATCCCAAAATTTACATCCGGATTGAGCAGGGTGACATTTTCAAGATGACTGTCAGATTTCTCCACCAATAAACGTCACGAAAAAAACCGCAGAAATCCTCGGTTGAGCTCGGGTATAAAAACGTAATTGTGATCAATTACGTATGATGTTCACCTTCCATTACTTTCTTTATAATCCAGTTTTAGCATTATGTTTTCATAGAAGGTAAACTTCATAGGAAATTCATCACAATTACATTTTGATTTCAAGCATAATATTAAAAAAAATGTTAATATTTGTTTGTGTAACGACAATTATCCATTTATAATACCCATATACCCATTACCCGTAAGGAAATATAATCTGCAAGGAACATGGGCGATGCGATACGAACCAATACAAAATACGATAATCGATATGATGACTAAATCACTGTCCCCGTGTGGCGCTGCGAGCTCATGGCTAGTAGGTAAAAATGGACGGAGTCGCCATACTGGTCTTTCGTATACTGTGAAGAAGATATTTTGTATTCATAAAATTGATAAAAACGTCATAAAGTTCAAACAGACAGAAACGCGTTTTGGTTGTAAATTTCGATTTTAGACTCAAAACATTTTGATGACCTTCAGAATACTCGAAATACGTCCCTTCCAGCTTTTGTTGCTAGCAGCAACTAACACTCAACTTATATACTTGTAGTTTGCAATTAATAGTTTCAACCAATTAATTTTTGCTCAATGTAAAATAATTCAATTTTATTGTTATAATAGCACCTGGTGAAGGCCCATAAATAAGGGCCAAAACGTTAAGCGGCGAAATAAAATTAGGTTGTGGAAAAGTTCATAAGTCTCACCTATTGAATCAGAAATAGGGGTCACATTGTATTTCGAATTTACTATATAGCTATCACAAAGCATTTGAATAGATATGTTTTTTGGAATAAGGTTATTTTCCAACAGTGCGGGGCAATAGTTAACTAAATTTTCAATCATGGCTAACATTGACACCAAAATTAGTCATTCTTAAATTAAAATAAGTAATTTATTCGTTAACCGGCAATTCTATTGTAGCACTAGTCGTTGTTTCAGAATAAAGTATTAGCCGAATAAAATTGTCAAATGTGACTAAAATAAATGGCTAAATATCCTTTCACTGAGGCTATTTTTCTATCTTCAACAGTTAAATTTCAACAGTCTTTTGACATGTTTGGCAGGTTTTTTCGACAATATTGTGTATTTTCCATAATTTTGCACATTTTTGTCCATTTTGTCGAAGTTATCGACAATATTAATTTTTAACAATTGTGCGAATATCTCGATAATTTTGCGAATTTTTCGACAATTTTAAAATTATGGAAAATTTACAAAATTGTAGAACATTATCAAAATTATCGAGAATTTGCAAAAATTCTCTAAAATTTGCCAAATTGTCAAAAATTATTTAGATAGACTCCCAGTTATGTGAATATACATACGAAGTTAGACAGTTAGTCGTTACATATGTGACTAATGACTAACGAAAATTTGTCTAATACATTTAAAGACCGTCACACACGGGGAAAGTTATATCTTGAAACTTAGCAAGTTTAGGTGTGTCCGAAAAGTCAAGTGTATATTTCTGAGCATTTTACTAATCAAGGCTTTAAAAAAAAAATTCAAACTGAAAGTACAATGTTATTAGACTTCATTTATGTTTTTACAATTGACAAATTAAAACATTTCATTTATCGTAATTCACATTCTAAAAAACAGACCTTTTTGAACTTGCCTTCCTCGTGTGTGCCGGTATTTAGTCTAGATTACGACCAAATCGTGACCAATATATGAATGATTAGTCGTTATAAAGTCTTGATTGATCAATCGACTAACAAATGTCCACACTCTAAGAAAAAAAGGTACTTCAGTATACCAAAAAAAGGTGTTTTGCTTGTCACAAATACTCCACCTTTTTTGG
>JAQGAO010003522.1:0-16838 GCA_034697705.1 Ommatoiulus sabulosus | reverse complement strand
GTCAGCCGTCAGCCGCTAGCCGTCAGCCGTCAGCCGTCGGCCCTTAGCCGTCAGCCGCCAGCCGTCAGCCGCTACAGGGGAATCAAGCATTTCGTCTCCTCCTTATTAAACCTTTCGGGAAAAGAATTCAACGCAACATCGTAACGATTGTACTTTCCTGGAAAATGGTATCCGTTGGTATTTTTAAAGATATCGGTAAGTATAATTAGTCGAAAATTACGTCGAAAAAAAGCGGCTTCACTTTCTAGCTTCGGTAGAAATTTTTTCCCAAAGACTTACATTAACGATCTAACGTTAATCAATTTGATGTAGACCTAGGACTCCTAAGATGGCGGCAATTTTTAAGATTCTCGTCCTGTGATTGGTCGGTAGTTTCATACTACAATCATAGCTTGCGTGAAAAGGTTGTAATACCGAGCAATTATGAAGAAAAAGTAGCTTTCGAGTGGCTTTATTTCTATGATGCCCCATAGCTTTTTCAACCAACCAGGATGCAGTATGGAGATAGTCTGTGATAGAAATGTAAGTTCAATGTGCAAGTAGCACTATGTCGCTTCTATTAAGGGGGAAAATCAGTCTAACTGTATTGGGCACAATGATTTGATCTGACCTTATCTAACTGCAATCACCATAGCTGCTGTACATAATGATACATCTAAACAGAACTATACATTTCCAGGACGGTAGCAGTTATTCAACCAAATAGCAATTCGTTTCCACAGCAAAATCATTGCAATGGAGTGAACTGAAATAATCCAAAAAAAATTACCTTAACATTGATATTTTTTTCGAAATCCGATTTCTTCAAGCCATCAGCTTTCGCCTGGTGGGACATTCCTTAAGAGGTTCCTCCAAGAACCTGTAGAACTATGGAACCTTCCTTGAAGGCCAATAATAGTGATGTGGTCGCCATTTTTAGTTGAGGTGCTTCGTAGCACCTTTATAAAAAAATGGCGGATTTTTTTTCCGAAGAACCCCGAATGAACCACAATTTTTTTAGTGAACCAAATAGCGACAAAAAGTTTCTAAATGTTTCCTTCAGTGAGGACGTAGCTTCACATTTAAGACGAACTCGGATAATTGAAAACCGTCCCGACAAGGAAAACGTTTGCACTTATTCGGTTATTCGATCATTTATGCGCTTATTTTAGCCAAGATCAAGTAAGTACGTCAAGTAAGAGATGGCTTCATCTATTAGTCTTTTAATCAAGTATTTATTTTAAAAAAACAAAGTTTTTAATTTACGAAACATCAGGTTTTAAATCGTATGAATCATCCGACAAGTTAAAATTGTTTCTCAAGATTATTTCTCAACAGAGCAGTGAGTTTTATTTTTGGTGCTGGCATTAGTTCTTCCTATCATACAGAAAGTTTGTCAAATATAATGTACAAATGATGTACTTTCGACTTCTATTTTTATGAATATATAGGGCAGGAACCCTAACGTTCCTAGAATATATAGGAATTTACTAAATGAGAAAGGCATTAAAACATCATAAATTCAAAGTTTGCGCTTAACTTTATATGTGTCTGAGATATCTAAAAAGTACAACGTACACAAACATACATGTTTTGTAAATTCTATTACATATTAAGTCAAATGAATGGTAAGGGAAATTTAAATCATTTCTAAGGGAGTATTGTCAACTTAATTGTTACCAACTTGGAATATCGGAAATCTAACCAATTCGTAACTCGGAGCGAAAATTTGCACTTGATTTATGGAAAACTTTGCAATTAATTGTTAGAGAAATTATTATTTTTATAAATGGGAGAATATTTAAAAGACCTGAGTCGGCTGAAGCAGAACTCAAAGCGAATCTATAGTGTAGACTGAAATTAAGACACGATTTTCACTTATCCGTGTGTATTTGAATGCAAATGGTGCACCTTCACAGTAACTTGACCGGTTTTTTTCTTTATATTTATTCGTTGTATACAATGTTTGCTGTAGAAAAATTGGAAAAAAAAAATGTTTCCAAGAAACGAACTTTTAATAAAGACCTGGCATGTTATCACTGGTACATCTTCGAGGACAATCACTAAAATAGGAACATCCAGAATAAATTTTCTTATGATATTAAACATGATGTTAAATGACTGGTCACACCAAAGCTGAATTGTTGAGAATAAATACCGAGGCAAACCAACTGCGTTTGACTAGGTTGATTTGTCTGTGACGCCGTCCTTATCTTTCAAGGCGTTCATTGTGAGGAGGACATCAATGAATGCCAACCATCACCGTGCTTCAACGGTGCGATGTGCCAAGATGGACCCCATAGCTTCACCTGCCTATGCGCCCCGGGATTCATGGGTAACATTTTTCACGTGATGACCATTTGAGAGAAAATCGGTTAGAGAGAGGACTCCTCCCAACTTCCGTTTTTTCCCCAAGGTGCATTCTGTCAAGACGAGATCGACGAATGTGAGTCCAATCCGTGCTTCAACGGAGGGAGCTGTCAGGATCGGCTGAACGGCTTCAAGTGCCACTGTCCACCCGGTTACCAAGGTGACCAACTAGATATTACCTTGTCTTGGGGAATCGGTGGTAATATTATAATGCATCCTCGGTCAATTGAAGGCTCATCTTGAAAAAGGCTGTGGCACGAGTATAACAAAAATAACCTAAGTCACAGACATTTCTAAATGTGTAATATTTCTAATTGGAATGCGCACGCTGACTTTAGCCTTTACATTGTGCAATGATTTGGACTGTTGGGATCAACACGAAGCATGGATTTGCATTGGTTTTGGTGTAAACATTTTGTACTAAGGGTGCATGGAAATTTTACAGTGCACGAAAACGTTTTTTTTTCATTGTTACATGGACGATTTTTTAGCACAACGTTTCGCCTTTTGGCTATAAGCAGGTATTGTGATTAAAAGTTTAAACAAATCATAAAAAGAATGAAATATTTGAATAATTCTTCTGCAATTATTTCAAAAAGTTTTTCTTTCACGTGAGTCATGCATACATTTTGATCAGTAACAAATTTGGCAAGTCAGAAGGATGCTAAAGCATGGCGTTTTGCACCCAGGAAGAAAAAAAATACAGAATTTTGCAGTGTGGAAAAAATTGCGCAATATTATTTGGAGTTTCCTTACCAGTTGGAAACCTGCAGCATTTTTACATGCATGTTAATATTCTGGCAGACTGACTCTGCATTCTTGTTGGATGTGATGTAACATGCCTTTTGCATCTTACATCATCAGGTTGGCATTGTGTGCATTTCTGTTCACTCTCCAAGACATGGAAAACCATGAAAAAGCAGGGAACTTGAAAATGTCTGGAAAAGTCAGGGAGGAATGATTTATTTTAAATCGTCAGGGAAATTCAACGTATTAAAGGTTGTGACAATCCAAAATTCATGTTTCCTCGTGGTTAGCTCAGGGTCCATTTTCCGAGGATAAATTTAGACCATACCTTTTGAAAACATTTCAACAGTTTCCGATTACAAATTTGTAAAATCCAGAACCATTTCAGAGAACAAATTGTCAAAATTAGCTACATTTTCCAAATACAAGTTGTCGAAATTATCAACATTTTCCGAATACAAATTTTCAGATCTTCAGAAAATGTTAAATTATTCAAAATTATGGATAACATTGGCATATGTCAATTTTTGACATTGTCTTTAGTCAGGGAAATTTGTTTAAAAAATAAAATCCAGTTCTTATTATCATAGTAATAGTTCAACAACATTAGTGTCCTATTTGCACTACGTACTTTACAAGCACAGTGATATAATAAATACTGTAGTGTACTTGTAAGTAATTTCTGGACTACTTCAAGTGCATGGTATATAGCAAATCTTTCATGGTTTTACGAATATTTATTGCATGCACTTTGAGTGTCAGTTAATTCATCATTTTAAGTGACTACACAATTAGAATTTAGAAACACTGCTGCATCCTGGATTTGTTAAGTTGACCAGTTTGAGTTGCATAGTGATAAACGTAATTTAAGGGTTTCTCCTGCATGTTGCATTGTGGACGCGAAAGGAAGTTGCATTGTATCTTAAGAATATTCTAAATCTAATGATTGCAATTTATTTTTGTAATGAAAATGAAGAAATTTAACTAGAGTTGTATTGTTTAATTTGTGGCTGAAAATTATTTAAAAGTAAGTATATTTCAATTATTTCATGGAATTATTTCAACTTTTATAAATCCAAATATACAGTGTATGCATGGTTTAGCATCTTATTAAGTCTTGGTTACCACTGTCTCCTACTAATCAAATTTTTTCTTAAATTATAGCAAAATGTAAACATGGCCAATAACAGTTTTCTTACTGTTTTTCATTTCGACAGGAAAACATTGCCAAACTGACATAGACGAATGCGCTTCATCACCTTGTCAAAATGGCGGCACCTGCCGGCAGTCCATTGCCTCGTACTCGTGCATGTGTTCATTCCTTTTTCAGGGTTTATCCTGTGAAGAGCCAGGTAAAGGAGCCATTTTCTTTAGAATTTTAAACGTTTTTGCATCCCTATAAAAAGATATCTACAGTAAAGATCAATAAGACTCATTCATTGAGAGAAGGTGCTAAATGACGAATTTTATGTTTTATTTTCAATCAAAAATGACACTTTTATTTACGAGATTCCTGTTCAAATTTATAATCGATTTCACCGTGTTTTTATTTTTTTTTAAAAGGTTGTGAAATTCCATTGGAAAATTTGAAAACAGCGAAAAGAGTCAAATTCTAGTCATGCAGACGTTTCTGATAACGTTCTTAAAATTGAAATGAAATTATCAGAACTTTGTTTTTTTCAAAACTTTTACAAATTTTTATTCTTAAGTAATATTAACCAATTCATTGCTGGTAAAGTTTGTGGTAATTTATCACAGACGTTCTTTTTTAAGGTTATATGGATATGTCATGAAAAAGTTTTTATGCATGAATGCTGATTATGAAATTGGTTTTAAAAGCTCTGCATGCAATAAAATAAAGAAATCATATCTAAAAGATCTTGAAACCACTGAAAAAAATGCATTTTTTTGCCACATTGTTTGATTTATTTTAGCCACGACTTAGAAAATTTATTTCAACTTACAAATAAGTTAGAGATAATAGGAAAAATCTGCTAAGTTTACAAATTTATTTCCTCCTCACAATGCCAAATCATTCCATCTTGAATTTGTTAGGTTAACTAAATTTATACCAGCGACTAATTCATATACACAAATTGAAAATTGGTTTGCATATTTAAACAGCACACGTGGCATAGATGTTTTTGCGCTCAAAAAAATAAAAACAACGTTTTTCGTTTTTAGGGACAGAATCTCTCAGATTAACAAAGTTCGATAAACGGACTTGCGATGTCCAACTTTTCGAAAAAAAAACTGTTTCATCATCATTCCAAAAATATGCAAAGCAAAACAATTTCTAACAAAGCTTCATACATTCTTTGCAGTGAAATGCTTGTCAGAAACACTAACAATCTTTGGACAAAACGTGGAATTCAAAGACACAAATCCAGGAGAATACATCAGAATTCCATGCCCATATGGACCCGAAAACGCCACGGTGGAGAGGGCATGCATGGTCAGGCATGAAGGTGTCACGTGGGGCCCTGCGGACAAAAGCGCTTGCCAAGAACGGGTAAAATGCAATCAATCGGTTGTGCGATGAAGGCGGGAATGGGCTATTAAAACGGTGACTGGTTTTTTTTGTGCAACATTCGCTTCTGGGTGCTTAGGTATATGGGGCCTGTGAACAAGCAGCCGGGTTTGAATTGAAACATTCTCAACATGACCATTTTTTCTAATAATGTCATAATGACAGAAGAATTGGGAAGTTTGACATGACATAGATCACAACAAATCTGACAACATCATAGCTAGATCACAACAAATCTGACAACATCATAGCTAGATCACAACAAATCTGACAACATCACATATCGATGTCTTAGAACCATTGGATGCCGAAAAAACGGCACAGTTACACAATATGATTACGTATAATATTCTTAATGACGGCAGAAATGGTGTATTTTTGCCTAAATTGTAAAATTTTGGACAGCTACTAATGGAAAGGAGGCATACTCAGCTGGGCATACTGTAGATTTCTATACAATAAGTTAATGTCACCTATAATAGTATGTGATTAGTGATAAATTTTTAGGATAAAATCTAATATTACCGGTATTTTCTTGTATCAATAACGAGGGGAAATAATTAAGATTTGACTTTCCTATTTTTTATACTTTAATTTCAAAAAGTGAACAGTGCATCAACAGGGGAAAAGGATGCCTTTAATTATTGTAATGTGTATAAGAAATGTAAAAAAAAAACAGCACGAATATTTCATTTTATCCCTACAATTTTCTTCGAAAAATTTCCATACAGAATGGACCATCCAAGGATACCCATGATGGCATGATATGGAATGCGGAATACTTGGTTAATGACATTGCCAAAAAAGGAGGTTAGGGCATGAAACAATGCTGTACTACCAAATCAATTTATTATAAAATGACGATAGGAAACCTAAATTTTCCAAATATACATGTAGGCATATACAAACAAATTTTGAGTTCTCAATAATTCTAAAATAATGCTAATGTTCTCAATAATGCTAAAACCAACTTTAATCTACCAAAAGAAACTCCATCCAAATGTACTTACCCTAATTTAATAACATCACTATATTTCACAAGATTATTTCCAACCACATAATCAATAAATTTATACAATCAAAAGACTGCAGTCAATGCAAATTATACCTTGCTTTACTACCACAAATTCAAATGCCTTGTTCTTCCATTAATATCCGTTTATTATCCATTTCCAACTATTCGTCAAAGTAATTCAAATAATTTGCTAATTTAACCAAAATACACATATTTTCTTTTCTAAAAAATAATAGTTTCATTTCCCAAGAAAGATCCTATTACTTAAATGTGTATTTGTTTTAAAACAGAAGTTCTAATACCTTACATTTTCAACATAATTATCGGCAATCTTCTGAAGCTTGTGAATTCTATATTATTAATTCAACATATTTCTAGCATCCGTTGAAAAGATACATCATTTTTACACAAAAGCTGAATATCATATAGAATTTATAGTTGAAAGAGACGCAGTTTTTTCAAAATAAAATAGTGTGACATTTTTTCATGTTACACGTACATACTAAATACTTCTCGAAATTTGGAATATCACCAAAAATGTTCTTTTTTTCTTATAACCTAACCGGCAATAACCTTGCATGCTCAAAAACTTTCTCAAATCCAATGTGCATGGGATTCATTAAAAACTTGCAGAAAGTAACTTCTGTCATCCATTCCAGTTGCTAGCTTTCGGCACCCGCCTCACAGAAAACTAACAGGAAGAGGAAGTTGCAGATTCTGATGGATTTGAAAAAAAAATCTGGGATTGGGGGGACGCGGCCTATCATGTGACGAATTTTTGAATATAATTTTTATGAGAAATAAAGCTTAATTTCGTCTATAAAATATTTCACCATGCCATATCACCAACTAAGACGAGCCTACAGCTTGCCCGCTTTCAATTGTCGTAACTTATCTACCCAAATTCATTTTGCACCCTTTGAAATCCAAACTTTTCAACCAGTATCGTCTTTGCACAGGGCTTCCTCATGGCGAACCTAATTACCAGGAAGCTGCGCAACATGACAATTAATCCCATCATGCTGGTTCCTGAGGACATCAAGAACATCACCGGAGAAATCGAAAAAATTCTGGATTATGCTATACGGAATCCACAGGTGAGAATTAGTGTAACCTTTCTAGGATCCAGCTGCCAGAATTAATTCATTTACTAAGCTCAACTTCAGTAGTGAAATTTTTTGAATAATTAAACTATCGCCAAGTTAAGGGTGCTCGTATTGTTTCAGCAGATCGATGCTTACTTGTTTCTGCAGGTATTATTTAGAAAATTAAGGCAAGGAAACTAAATTTCAATTAATTTAGTTTCATCTGATTTTCTCCCAACTCTTACTCGAGGTTATCGGTGTTTTTTTAATGAATGAATATATTTTACATTCATTTTAAACGAGTGATTCCACAATTCGTCCAGCTTCTGTCTGAGTGCCCCTATCACTTCCTTATAGTCGTGTCGCGGTTTTAAAAAAGCGTAGATATTCCAAAACGTTCTTAAAAATAGAAGGTTCCTGAATTTAAATGGTATTAAAAACGAAAAATGTAATTTGCAATAGCTTAATAATATAATATTTCATTTTTTTAAAATATCACTAAAATCAAACATTTTCCAAACCATTTGGGGAAATTCTCCGTTCCCTAATGGTAGAAAAAAACACCTAACAAATGGTATCTTATCTACACTGCATGAGGAATTGAGTTCGTGAAAAAGGGATTATGTTATTTTAGTTCGTAACTCGGAGAAAACGTAAATTCAAACTTTGCTTTCTTAAATGGCGAAAAGCACTGAAAAGAAACACAAAATGAAAGTTTCACGCCCCTTAAAATTTTAAAAATTGGTTTAACAATATCGACAATTATAATTTTTTCGACGAATTTTTCCAACGAATGCAAATTGCTTCTAGAAAAATTTTCAAACTGAAATATTGTCCTGCAGGAAAGAAATAACTTTCAAAAATGGCGCCAAGAAGAAAATCATATTGGAATACATCGTCAGAAAATGAAGAACCATTGCAAAAAAAAAAGAAGTTGAAACAGGAAATATTCTTCAGGAAAAAATACAATTGGTATTATAACATTGTTCGTAGATATAACAACAATTGACAAATGTTCTTTCTTCAATAGTTTTCAATGGGGGATGTTCTCAATGCTGAAGCACTTCTTGATGCGTTTTTTCATGAAATGTTCTGTTGATTAATGTAAAAAAATCTTACATAAAATCCGTTCCTTTTTCCATGAATAGATTGCCAGTGAAATGCTGTCAGTTATCAGCGACTTGATGGACGCTAACGACACTGCCTTTGAGAGCGATGAGGTCAACACTTCTTCAAGCAGGTAAAACCTTGCTCGCCTACAAAGTATATAAATCCAGTTTATTATGAATATTTAGGCTTCAAGCATTCTGAAACCGATCATATATTTTGGTTTATTACATGTGTAAATTATTTCCTTGATATTTTCGTTTTCCTTGGTAGTGATTAAAAGTGCTCGAATAATGGCTACCAGTAACAAAATAATCAACAACATTTATGATTTTCTTTTTTGGAAAATTATTTCAATCAAAAAGCACACACAACGTTTATAAATATATTGTCAATCAATTTTCTGCAAATTTGCGAAATCTAAATGCTAAAAATGAACTAGTCAATTAGATAATCAGGGTTACCCCAGACCTGGAAAAGTCAAGGAAGAATGAATTATTTTGAAAAAGTCAGGGAAATACAACGTATTAATGATGTCACAATCCAAAATTACAGCCACTTCGTAGTTAGTTCGGGACCCAATTGCAAACTTTAAAAAAAATCAGGAATTCAATGGACAAATTTTCTAAATTTTCTAGAGCTTCCGAGGACAAGTCGTCAAAATTTTGACAGTTTCCAAAGACAAACCTCTGAAATTTTCCTCGTTTTCCGAGCAAAAATGTTCAGAAATTTCAAGTGTTTCAAGTATAGATTCGTAATATTATCCAAAATTTTCAATAGAATGTGAGGACAAATTGGCAAAATTTCTAACCTTTTCAGAGTACAAATTTTCAAAATCCACAGCCTTTTCCGAGTACAAATTTGCTAAAATGTCAACATTTTCCGAATTCAAATAGGCTATGCAACATTTTCAAAATCCTTTCATGCTAATTTTGCAAATTACGGTGCAAAATACAATATGCAAAATCTTGTATAACATTGCCACATATGAATTTTGTCTTTGGTCAGAAAATTTGTTTAAAACCTGGAAAAGCTATAGTCAGGGAAGTTGAATTTTCTGGGATAACTCTGATAATCGTTCGACTTCATTTTTGATTTACAAAATGTAATTTTTAAACAACTGCTGGGGCGGGTTCAAGTTCTATGTATCACCTATGGTGAAGGTTTGCACAGAATGAATTGGGACTTTGGGAGTGCAACTAAATGAGTAAACGGGAGCGTGTTTACATTCCTAACAAAATGAAATGTGCAACTTTCCACTTTCCATTAACGTTTTGCAATTTTAGCATAGAGTATCAATAATCATTAATGGTTACTTTTGAAAGTTAGTTAGCATTATAGATATAGCCAGACTGGATATACATTGTAGTAATGTTTTTAATGTCTTATTTAAAATAGCTCTGTTTATTTGTATTTTTCGAGCAGATTGTCGCACATCATTGACCGATTTATCCATGAAGTAGAAGTAGAGGATGAGCTCAAAATTGAAACCAATAATCTGATAGTTAATGTGCTAATGGCCAATGTCACTGATGCCATTGGATTAAGGGATGGAGCAGAGGATCCCTCTAATCATAGCTCTCGTAGATTACCCGGACTAACGTTGATGGGACTCCCACCAAGATCCCCTACTCCTTATGACGGAAATGGCAATTCAAGTGACGGAATCCCCAAATTTACCGTCTCCAACAGCGTCTTGCACCTCGCAGCGAGAGGAGTCCAGATCCGGCCTAGAGTGCATTTTGTGGCTCACAGCAATGCAAAGTTGTTCAGGTAAGCTAATGAATAGATAAGAATTATCTTTCTTCAAAAATTAAATACGATCTCATACCAAATTGCTTTTGAAGTTTAACAAACCAAAAACAAAACACACAAAAAAAAAACGGAATAAGGCCAGCTTTTTTAGTTAAATTAAGAAACGCATTGTTATGAATGTGCTTCTCTCAGCCAAAGCTACAGCTTTCCAATCCAATCAAGGCGTTTGGATTCTTTTAGACAAAATTTTACAGTAAGCCTTGGATCAAATTCTCATTTTGCAATGGGGAATTTCTATAATCAAATAATCCAATTCTTGGGTTTCTAAGCCAAAAGTCATCTTTTCTAGGGAAGCCATCCATTATTCAGCACTGGACAGGCATACGCCCAGCAGTCGTCCAGTGTTCGTGGTCAACTTGGCCAACACAACGGTATCAAACGTGAGCGATGGGGTGAGCTTCACCATGCGGAAGCCACTCCGTGGGAAGTGGATTTGTGTGTTTTGGGACAGCAATGCAGATGGGTCTGGGCGCTGGTCCAAGGCTGGTCTCAGCGCTGAGCAAGATGACCAAGATGTGACTTGCACGTCCGATCACATGACCGCGTTTTCGATCTTGCTGGTGAGTACCTATGTAGGACTTAAGTGTTGCAGAATTCTTATAAAACATGTATGAGTTTTGACCATCACTTACATTAATTGGTTCAAATTTTTGTAGGATCCTGAGCCGGATGAGCCCATGGATGACAGAACATCCAAAGCCTTATCTATCATTTCATACATTGGGTCAGGGTTATCAATCATTGGTCTGTTGCTCACCATTTTGACCTATTCACTCTTCCGGTAAGTTCAGTTCTGTCATGTAAAACACAAGGCGTTCATCCCGAATCCGTTAACGACTATAACAAATCAATCAAAGTATGTTTTCAAGTAGAACATATATGTCTTTCCCCGATTTAAGGAAATTGGTACGAAGTTTTGAAAGTTAAAAAAAGTCCACAATATGTTCCAAAATAGGACCTTTTTAATGAAAGATGTCATCGTAAATGATGACGCCATTCATTAAATTTGAACCATTTCAACATTAATTAAAATTCTGATGATGACCTATAATTCATTAAAATTCTGACAATGACGTCGTTCATTAAAAATTTGATGATGATGTCTGTAAAGGACGGAGACCAAGAGTCCTCAAAATGTATAGCACAATAGTACCATGTGGCAGGGGGGATCATTATACAATTTAAGTCGGACTAAGCAGTCTGGTCATAATGGACCCCAACATCACAATTTAATTAATTTTCCCGTAATTACCAGGACGTACTTTTAAGACCAGGGCCCTGGAATGTCCGGAATGCGACCCAGGTGGCAACCATGCGAAGCACTCCAGGGTCAGGGCCCTTACACGTCATTCATTAAAATTTCATTATGACATCAACATCGGATTTTTAATGAATTACGTCATTATTTACTATGCAGTCCCATTCAGACGTAGTGCTACTGTACGTTGAAGAATTTGAACAACACAGGCAGCTACAGTAGGCTATGCTAGGTGTTTTTAGGTCCTTTTACCAATAAATTATATAAAGCCAATTATCACTAGCTACCAAAATACCGTCCGATTTAGGGGCTATTTTGATATATATTTATATTGCCGAACATTTGTCGATAACTCCTTTTAATTACATTTGTACATACATTGAACTGAATTTGAAATAGAATTGTGGCATGAACGTTGTTACTAAACCGTCCCAAACTCACCCTTTTTTTCCAGATCTTTGAATCGCGATAGGCATGGCAAGATCTTGCTGAATCTCTGCATGTCCATGCTTCTATTGAATATTTCGTTTCTGGCTGGAGCCTTCCGCTCCGATCCAGCTGAGGAGGACATCAACTTGGATACTGACTTCAACCGCTCTCTGACCAACGAAAGCGTATCGGAACTACGGGAAGTTCAAAATGACAGTTTTTGCACCATCATTGCTGTGCTCAGCCATTACTTCCTTTTGGCGACATTCATGTGGATGAGTGTGGAGGCAACCAACATGTACCAACTTCTGGTCTACGTCTTCAATACTGCCGAGACCCACTTCCTCCTGAAGCGCTGTTTGGTCGCTTGGGGTAAGCTTGCGACACCATATACCAGGTTAAGTTTTACACCTTTATAATGACTGTTTTTTTCTAGGAGTGCCGCTGATTATTGTCGGAATTACAGCAGCTGTGGACATTAGTGATTACAACTACAACAATCAGACGTAAGATTTACAACTTGTTTAAGTAATACCCAATCTTAAAATCTCTGATTTTTAGCATAATTTAGTTTATACATGTACCAATTGAGACAGCCGAAGCCAAAGATAAAGCTATCACAGAATATATATCAAATTATAACCCCAATGGTTTGGAATTATTTTAGACAAACGTTCTGTTTTCTGTATAGGAAGTTCCGAAAAAGTTCCTCTAAAAACTTTAATGTAAATTATGCTACGATGTTGTAATTAATTTGAAAAAGCGGGGCAAAATTGGGTGGTTTTGCAACCATTTAGCCAACTTTTTGTCACGGAAAGTTGAGAAGGATGCAATATTGCATAAATTTCATATAACTGTTCATATATAACTTCACCTTTTAAAAATTGTGGCTTTATAATTGACGGATAAGGTAGTTGGTAGCATTGTACAAATAGTGTGACATCTTAATGGAAACTACCCTATAGATCAATGTCTGTTTACATTTCAGATGCTTGCTTTCAGCACACAACCCTTATGCCTACTACTTTGCACTCTTTGGACCATGTTGTCTGATGCTCCTAGCTAACACGGTTGTGTTCGGGCTGGTTACCCGAATTTTGTTTCAGCCACGCCAGACCGTGCGTTTGGAAGAGAAGGGTGGCCGCAAGAGCAACTTCGACGTGGTCACTTTTGCACAGGTACGTGGCGCCTTCACTGTGATGGTGCTGTTAGGCGTGGCCTGGGTCTTTGGTGCCTTGGCAGTGGGACCAGTGCGGGTTTTGTTTCAGTATCTCTTCTGCGTGCTCAACTCCCTGCAAGGCTTCCTGCTCTTTGTGGTTCGCTGTCTGCAGTACCCAGAGGCCCGTGCTGCCTGGCTACAGCTGTTCCGCAGTGGAACTCTAAAGAAATACCGAGGTTCCAAGGTGACCACAAGCAGCAACTCACATACCAAACCCAGTGGTGGGGGCAACAGCGGTGCTGGTTCCTCCACGTCCTACAGCAACCACACTCGTTCCACGTTCGATGGCAATGGGAATGGCATGCATCCCATTACTGGTACAGTCTTCACTCGCAATGTTCCTGGGGTGACTTCCTCTGGTGCACTCTCCTGGAGCAAATCGAGTGGGATTCAGTCTCCTGCTTGGGTCTACGGTGGCACTGCCGAGAAGCGGGATAAGATAGTAGCGACACCCCATGACGATTCCAAAGAGGGCCGGGACACTTGTTGGGAATACCATAACATCAACAGACCCGACCCAATCGAGGTACGAGGTCCCTGGGTTCCAGAGACATCTCCCATGCGCCTGTCGGTGGTCGGCGGTCATGATCTGCCTTTCATAGAGGACGAGGTAGAGCCAGCGACCACGGGCGACAGGGAGGAAGAGGAAGCCGACATCAGCGTTGAGATAAGGGTCAAGAGGCGCAACCGGGCCAATAAGCTGCCACTCTCCAAGACTGAATCGCATTCTGACCAAGGCTATTCTACTGGGGAGCATTCACCTACCAAGAAGAAGAACCACTCTGCTCCCAGCTCACCAACAGAGACTATAGAGTTCAGGACTATTTCAGTGGCCAGCGACAGCCAAAGTGAACCTGGTGATAGGTTAGCAGCAACAAGCAAGGACTAATTTAAAATACTTCAATAATTGTGTCAGTAGTGATCTTGTCCGCTGAAAAGGGACAGTGAAAGGTTAATGCTGTTGGTAAAATGTAAAACGTTAACTTTACCGATTAGCACGAAATTTCTTATTAAGGCCTCATCAGACTTGCTCATCATAAAAACTTTATAATTAATATACGAAAAAAAAACTCAAGAAACAATTTTCGCAGAAATAGATGGTCTTCTAAATGGGGTTCATCTATTGTATATCGTACAATATACAAATTTATGTAATTCTATTTTAATTTGATATGATCACGCCCCTTTACCCTGAGAGAAAAGTATGTCACACAAGTTTGGGAAAATTTCGAAAAAAATGGGAAAACAATTGAACAGTACTGGTTCAACAAAAGTTATCATTCGTCCTAAGACTCAATTTTTCGTGCTTTTAAATTATCTTTTAAAAATATTTATATGTACTGTTAAGTTGAATATACATGTATACTGTAGCTATACTGAGAGTGCACCACTATTCAAAAGTTGAATTTAAGTGGGTTAGGTCATTCATGATTTAATTCGAATGTATTGGTTGTGGGATATTTAATTGTATGTTCAGGAACGTTATTTTATAAATTATTTGTGCCATTTTTATGATGACCAACCCCTGATGAAGCCTTTGGGAAAACTACGAGCTGATCGATGCACAAAATAATTAGTTGTGTCAACATAATCTCGCTTCATACCTGTATAATAACCAAAATTGTATTGTGTATTATTTAAAATCTACTGTTCATTCCCATTTCTCATCAGCCTCAAATGTTCTTAAGATAAAACATGTGGTTCAAAATATTTTCACATTTCTCTGTAAAAATTGATCAAATTCAAAAGAACTCGCATAAAAATAATTATCTCGATCTTCAATTCACGTTAATTGTTAATAAAAGCATTACATTCACCCATTTAAAAAACTGATAATATCAATGGTAACATTATCAAAATCACTAAACGCTTTTCTCCCTATCCAAAAACCCAGGAATGTAAATGTAAACTCAATGTACAATGCAGACACATTTTACAACCTGCGAGATGTCCGACAGCTTGTGGGATTCTGAAATTGAAATATTTTACTTCATTAGTATACCCTTTCACCAAGTGTCCTGAACTTAATGTTTTATGATATAAACTAATCATTAAGAAAACAAAGAACGTTGTATGCTAAAATGTGTGCTCATACCATAATTTGTTTGATATTTTCTATTTTTGTAGTGAAAACGTTAGTAAATAAAAATCCACGCTAGTCAAATATATAGCTTCCCTGATTCTCACGCTTGGGTGCACCAACTTTCCAAACTCAATAAATTTGCGTTAAACTTTGTGCAGAAACATGAGGTTCATGAGCTTATACTGTCATCTTTATATGCACCCTCCTATACTTTAAATTGAAAGAAAGGGAAAAGACGGGAAAAGACGCAGGAGATTAAAAAGAAACGAAAAAAAAAAGGACGGAGAGAGAAGAATCAGACGGCCTCTTAACTTCTGAAGAGGAAGGATGTTACTGGAGGTCCACGACCATATTTCCAAATCGTAATTATGTCTTCAAATATAGTCTACTTTCTTTTAGACTCTTAGGTTTTTCCAAATTTCTTTCTAAATTTCACAATTCATGAATCTTGTTTTAGACTTACCTGTAGCGTGCTTCCAATATGTAAATTTGTGAGAGACAATGAGCGAGAGACAACAAAAAGTAGAGAGAGAATCCTTTAATTCTGTCGGAGGTGATCGGATTATACACTTAACCAAACTCTGTAACACTCAATCGAACACTGTAAAATGATAAATAAAACAATATTAAGAATTCCGTCGATCCTCGATTTCAAAATTCAAAAATTCCATTCAAAATTTCCTTAGAATTCATTCTCCAAAACTTAAAAATGAATTTCGATTCAAAATATTTCACCTGATTTAAATTAGAATATTCGTTAATGCCAGATCACTTTCTATCCAAAAATTTTTAATCCAAATTTAAAAACTTCAAAATTTCGAATCCCAAAAGTACGAAGCCAAAGCCTTCAATATTAAAATCCGAAAACAAAATTTCAAACCCAAGATTCTCTATTTCAAATTTTTCGACTTCGAAATTCAAAATCAAATCCAGGTTTCGAAATTTCCTCCAAATTCTTCAAATTATTAAATTCCTAAATCGTTCAATTGTTAGGATCACTCAACATCCTATCAAAATGTTTCTCAGAAATGTTGGATAATGCGCTGTGCGTTTATCCTAAAATATTGAAGCTTACGCGCCTTTAAATATATAATACCTTTTGGCATAAAAAAATGCGCTAGTAATAGGGTAAGAGCAGAGTGAACCGATTTCAGATCAGCTTTCTGCCTCCGATTACTAGCGCATGCGCATTCGCAAAAAT
>JAQGAO010003521.1:0-16839 GCA_034697705.1 Ommatoiulus sabulosus | reverse complement strand
CGGCGAAGAATTGCTGGCGAAGAATTGCTGGCGAAGAATTGCTGGCGAAGAATTGCCAGCAAAGAATTTTCCGTGAACCATACTGAAATATTGAACACAATAAAGAATAACTTTGCGCACTCACTTCTGCCATATCAATTAATGTATTCAATCTCTGCTGCAATAAGCTGGTTTCGAGACTCTGCATTTCTTCAATTATTTCTTCTAAAGTATCACCTGAGCAGTATACTTCTGAAAACGCTAACAGGCGTTGTCTAAAATGAAAAATTACAAACAAAAGCATTACCTATCGTCATTTAAAATGACAAAACTATGATTCATGATAAGAATTTCTTAAAGTCAACTATCCCAGGCTTTCAGAGAAAATATATAGTCGACAGTATTATGATAAGCTGAAGTGTAGCAATTACTTGGAAGACAAACTAAAATTGTTTAATTACCTAGCTTTAATGTCATTGAACAGTTCACATTTGCCTAGTGTCCAACAGACTTCCCATCCTTTCGAATATTTTTGAGAAATGAGACTTTCACATGCATTGTAAGCTGCATTAAAATCCCGTGCCTAGAAAAAGATACTTTAAAATGACAACAATGACCACAATTTATAATTTAAAAGTAATCAAAAAAATTCAAAAGATACGCTTATATCAAAGCTACCAACATGTTTTCCTCAATTATATTTTATTTTAAAAATTGTTAGTGCTTCTCCAGAAAACAGTTATAAACGAAATTTGAGCAACATTGCAATGCCACTTTCATTTATCCCAGTTATTTGATGCATTGGATAAAGCTCAAAGAAAGGTGTCTTGATCAAACAACCCAGCAGAAATAAATCCGCAGTTTTTTTTCAAATAACTTCAGTATTTTAGAGTAAACTGCTGTATACTGAAAAAAATGCAGTTTTACTGCAGAAGTACTTCAGTTTACTGCAAAATTTGTTTCAAATAATTGCAATTTACTGCAAAAAAAACTGCAGTTTTACTGTAAAAATCTGCAGTATTTGTTTCAAATAACTGCAGTATTTTAAAGTAAACTGCAGTATACTGCAATAAAACTAGTTTCACTGCAAAAAAAACTCATAGTTACTCATACCTGAAGAGCTGCCTTAGCAATTAGAATGTAAATCTGTTCTTCCCATTCTCGCACATCTTGACCAACTCTAAGAAAATGACCTAACGTCATCAACTTTTGTGATTCTTTATAGGCATCAGGCTTTGATTTGAAAATTTGTTGAATGAGTTCCAGTCGATTTGTACACATTCTCACTTCAAACATTTATTTAAAAAATAAATTAAACGCATTAATTTGAGACAGTGCATCTACATAACCTATTGCAATCAAATTGGAGTACTACAAAAACGTTTTCAACATACCTTGTAAGGGTAGAATATTGACTTCAAAGAAATTCAAAATTGGCAAAGCATCAATTAAATCTAATTCAGCCATTACCAATTCACTGGGGGTAGGTATCAACTTCAAACACTGCCTAAAAATTAGAGCAACAAAAGCTATGTAATTAATGCATCTCTGAAAGGAGCAATAATTGCCATAGAAAATGAAAGTTACAAACTTAGCTAGCTCCATGGCAGAATCCTTTAAATTTGATGAAGAATTAAAATATTCTTTTGCCGCTTCTATTACAAGAAAACTAGCCTTTTCGTCTGATATACAATGTTCTGCAGGCAAGGATGAAGCCAAAGTGCTAGTTTTGCTGTTTAGGTTACTGTTTGCGATATTGCAACATTTAAAAAGGCCACTTGCCAGCAAAATGTTTTCTTTTTTTCCAGAACACAACAAGCTCTCTACAAATATCTATATAAATATTAAGAGATATAGTAAAATTATGTTTCATGCGATAATTAAGAGTGTGAAACACAAACAACACTGACCTCAGCACATGTGCTTTTATTTATGCAGTGGAACAAATCAGTTTGCAACTCCAAAACATCTTCAAGGATTTGTTGCCACTGAGGTTCATCAGGAGGGGGCTCTCTGTATACAATATCATAAATAGATTGAAAAGATTGCAATATAGTTATTGCCATAAATTGAAAGCAATAATGCTAGCATGCTTTTACCAATGCTTTTAAATTCGAAAAAGATTCAATCACCAACTCACTTTCTGCTTGCTACTCTTGTCATTTGTCTCAGCAATTGTTTGATTTCAATAGGATCATTTTGACCGGTTTTTATGGATGCAACAGATTTATGTATTCCATGCTTTTCCAAAATCTCGGCAGCACCTAAGTGTTTCTCCAGCTCATCAAGTTCGTCATGCAGACCATTTGTTTCTTCAGTCTGTGGACTACAAATATTTATTCACTTTATAACGACAGGACTGAAATTTGCAAGATATTGCACTAAAAAGAAGACCAGTTATAAACTTGCCCAAAGCCTCTTTGAGGTAGACACTCCAATATAGCGAATGCATTATTTAATTGCATATCTTCTTGACAGATATAAATGCAATCTAAAGCTAATCTCATGAGAACAGTGGCAGGACTAAGAATTGGGTGCTGTTGTTCAACACGAGAATTTTGAAAGATCTTTACACATAAAGTCAAATCGTATTTTGCCAAAGACAACAAATAATCTCGCATCAGTTCTTTCCAGCTTCCTTGAGAATACTTTTCACATCGGCTTAGGAATGGAGTCAGCCAGCGCCTCACATTTTTCACATAGTTCTCTTCAGAAGACTATAATAACGAAAAAAAAAAGAATAATTAGTTATAAAAATTAGAAATTAATATTTAAAAATATTATATAGAATTAATTAAAATAAATAAAATTGAAAAGTGTATTAAAAATGCAAACTTACAGTGGACATTAAAAGATGAATTTTTTCACTGTCTTTCATCAACTGAAGACAATCAAAGGTAATGGACTCATCGACATAACATTCGTAAACGAGTACTTCCATAGTCAAAAGATCATCATGAAGCCTCTCTAATCCCTAGTCATAAAATTATATTCGAGGACTTTAAAAGTTAATATTTGGAAATATAGGAAGAAACCGGAATTCTGGTATAATAGAGAATTAATGCAATTTAGGGCTTCAACCAAATAATAAAATCGACTGAAGTAACTTAACAAAATGTGGACAGATTTGAATAAAAAGCTGTAAAAGTTAAGCGGTCATAAAAATTCAAATGTAGAAGTTTGATTTAAATCTTGAGTCTTTACTAAATTGACTGTGCTGTGCAACTAATGAAATTTAACTACTTAAAATAATTCAAAATTGGACACTCAATACATTTGAGAATCAAAAGAAGTTCATGCACCCAATGTGCATACAATGACTTACCGGTACATTACGTTCCATCGCTAAGTTAATCAATTCAAGAGAATTGTTGACAAGACGACTCCGCCTTTCAATTTCTGCTGATCTTTCAATGTACCACATGGTCAAAAGCTGAGTAGTTATGTTGCTGCAATTGAATTTCTCTAACTCTGGACTACCTTCATATAAAAATTCTAATGATGGCATCAAATTTCGATTGACAACTTTCCTGAAATTTAACAAAGATTAGTAACTTGATTACTAAACAAGAAAAAGAAAAATCAAGAAGCTGTTATCGCTAAAGAATAATGAAGCTACCTGCATGCTTCCGATTCAACCCAATCTGGTTTTCTGATAGATTCTTGCTCCCAAGGATAAACAGTCGGTTTGTTATCATAAGCACACTCTGGAAGCAAACTTCGATATTCAAAAGGTGGTGTTGTTTCCGGGAAATTCGATAATATGGGTAATCTAAGTGTCAGAAAGTATGTTGTTTTTCATTAGTAGACCTAAGGAAATTAAATCAGCAGCAGTATCTTACATTGTAATTAACATGGGCAATATTGTCAAGATAAAAAAAAATGTTTTTCTCCAAGAGTATTCTCACAAACATCTTTAACTTTTCGATTTAAATGAATTCTCAAAAAATTCATTCCACCAATTTTATCGAGAAGATTCATAATAATGTTAAACTTCCTAGTACACCATTATTTACCTGAGAATTTAATAAGCAATTGAAAGTAAAAAAAATTAAAGCTTACCGATGGGATAATACTTCATCGCCATGATATGTAAACATAGCAGCGACAAACTGCCAATTGCTTTCATGTGCAAACTGAACTGTTGCTTCAACAGCTGGCTGTGATCGAAAGTTGTTAAAAAACTTGTAATCAAAATACTCGTCAGCAATCATTGGGCCCCCGAGCATAACCTAGAAATATGAATACTTTATGAAATAAAATAAGATAAATAATATTCCTGGTGGCAGTATTGAAAAGACAATATAAGGGCTAGATCAAAAACGCACCTCATATGTAGCTAGCCTGTCGATATATCTCAGCAATTTTTGTCTTGTAAGACAAAGATTTTGCTGTTCGACAGTTAATTTGGAAAATTGCACTTGCGATAACAAATCCTTAAGCGCCCGCATAGCATTTAATTCTTTAATTTGTACGGTTTCCTCATCATCGGCATGGACATCTTCATAAGCAACTTCAGAATCATCACTCACAAATCTAAAATAGGAGATAAAACAAATCTGCTTATTTAGATAAGTTTTGCAACTTGACGTCACGTGTAAAAATTGACACGGCAAGTCTTACATCCCATCATCCGTTCCATTTCCCATACTTATTAATGTATCCAAATTTGTCCCATGCAAACCATAATTGAGTAAAGCCCTTGCTGATTCAATGTCTTCAGGCACTCTTTCCAAGCACTCGTGAAGCACCCAGGACCGTTTAGTAATTTTTCTCTATAATGACGTAACAATGACTGGCGAATTCAAATTTCATTTCAATGTCACTGCACAAATATGTAAAAATTAACTTACCAGGTAGTCTTGAATAGTTGCCAGTGAAACTTTGGCATTCCTCCACTGTCTTTGATAGACCAAATCACAATCTAGCCCATAAGCCTTTGCCAATTCAACAGCTTCGCCATACATTTCATTGTCTAATTTGCGAGCAAATAGTTCTTCTGGTGTTGTGGATTTTAAGCAAATCAATCGATAGGTTTTGGTTAGTATCCTGTAACAAAAAATTTTATGTTTAGCTCAGTTATGACTTTTATCTTTGTACTTATAAAAGTGCAGTTTTGAGTCCCCAGGATTTTTTTTCTATTCAAACAAAGGTTTACAGATTTACCTTGGCTTTCTTCTTGGTGGTTGAAACTTTTCACTGTCTGTTATATAATATAGGGCAGTTTTTACAAACGTTGAAGTTTTGTGGATAATGGTGCCATCTTCATCATCACTGCTTTCCTCAACACCTTCCAGAACCTCATCCTCATCAATGGCATTTGGAGATACAGATCTTCTTTTTGTGTTAATTAAGCTTTCACACTAATCAATAAAAAATCCTTTTGAGTACTCTACAACCATGCAAAATATTCCTTTTGAGTACCCTACAACCATTCCTAAAATTATCATAATTACCTCCATTACCAAAAATCCCTTATCATATGAGGCTGATACCTGCGGTTGAGAGTCAAACCATTCCAAGGAGCTACCCAGCAAGTTATTTAAATTATAAATGGAGGAAACTGCAACAGCACCAGAATAACGAGCGATGATTATAGCCTAATGAAAATTATTTTGCAATTAAGTCAAACACATTTGAAAAACCAATAAAAAAGCAAGGTGTTAATTGGTAAATGATAAACCTTAAAACACACATGCCTTTTCAGACCACCAATTCACATCTACAAGATGGTGTCTTAGTGGATCTTGAGCTAAATGAATAAAAATGATTTACGAGTTGCACAAGGATCTAAGTGTAAGCGAGAAAATGAGAACTAATTTGTAATCGGTTTACAAGCAAGTGCCTTTTTTTTCTTGCCGGGAAAGTTGTCTGAAGGGTTTTCGATGTTGAAATCAGGCTTCAAATAAAACATCAGGAAAAAACAATTAGTGCCAAAAATAAATAGAATATTAAACACATTCTTTGGAATAGCGCTGTTTGGATACCATATTTTATTAAGAAAAATGTTACAAATATCCTGGCTCAGAAATTTCATGCAGAAACAATTCAAATAAAGATAAAATATAGATAAAAATCAGTACAAATAAGATAGTAACCTGTATCTTCAAAGGCCACATCTTCCGAAGTCTCAAAGATGGAACATCCCATAAAGACAAGGCACCAGATATGTGTATGGCTGCTAACATGGTATTGTCTAAAGACATGGACAATTTCAGAATGGTATCCTAAAATAAAATTAAGCAATACAGACATTATTATAAAATAAATTATATTGTTACACAAAAACATTGAACAAGGATAAAGTGTAAAATGGATAAGTTTATTTTAAACTATACATGTATGCATCGCATGTACAATTAAATAAATTTAGGATGTTTAGGTTGAAAATCCAATAGTTGTATTGAATTACTTTTTTAATCTAAAATACATTAAATAATTTTAAATAATATAGATTTGTTAACAAATCATCTATAATTATCAATTACTGAAGCCTTATTAACATTCAATTTTCTTTATATTAACCAATATCAAATCTTCAAACTCTAAGTTAAAATAAATTGCGGTTCATTTCGTTTTTTTTTTTTAAGTACACTTCTACTATTCTTTCACAGACACCATAAGAGACTACATCAGTTAGGTGCATCTGAGTAAGTCTAGAATAGCAGTCATACGTAGGGAAAGTTTTGAAAATATTTACCGGTTTTTCATTCCTGTAAAACATCAAGGACGGAATTTTTTGGAATAGATTTGCAGATGAAATTTTCTAAAACATATGATTTACTATAAGTGTTATATTGTATTAATTCGGAATGAGTCAGGTATCGTAAATCGAGCATGGCTAATTACGCGTTTCCTCTTCTCTTCTTCAAGAGTCTGTGAAATCCTGTAGTATGGAAAATCTGAAAGCAATCTCCATGTCGCAATTCCACATTGATCAGCGAGGTAAAGGTCACCTTCCGAACTTGCGGTGCTAGATGAACTCACAACACCACAACAAATTATTGTATTGTATGTGGTGCTATAGACAGATGATGTAACTCCCTGAGAGAATTGCTTCGACAAATTAAAGGTATGAAATTCTTGAAAACCATCTGTCGGGCTGCAATTTCATTTGTATTTAATGAAGGCAAACTTGAAACATTTATTTCCTGAATGCAATAATATAGATGTGGTACTGTACCTTACAAAGAAACTACGCAAAATCCCCTTATAATTGATAAGGATGATTTCATAAAACCTATTCAAAATGGATATAAATTACTTTTCAAAAATATTTGCATTATCTCTAGTAAAAAAAATGATGATGAGTGAATCATCTCACTAGTATATGTACATTAAATATCTTACCAGTTAGTCTTTTGCACTCTAGCATCAACAAAATGTATTGCTACCAAAGCATCACTTAAATCATGAGGGGCATTGGAAGGCTGAAATTTATGTTATCAAATTCACAAAAAGTTTGAATGCAGTTGCACGTATTTAAAGAAACATAAATATCTTACATATTCAACTGAAAATAACTTGCTCCCTAAGGCATCAAGGCAGTCGACACAACCATTGCTGTAAGACAAGGCTAACAAGCTGCAATCAGGACTCCAAACTAACCTTCTCCATTGAGGAAAAGCATCTTTAGCAACTAATTTAATGGTGAAAAATAGGAAGGTGCTTATATGCAATTCTACATTCAAATATATAAAAACACTAAAATTTATTCATATCATATATTTCTCACCTATACATTTCCCAACAATAGTAGAATATTCATCTTTGATTGATCTAATTAAACAAAAGTTACGAACATTAAAGAAGGAATTTGAAACATAACAAAAACAATATTCTGGTTTTATTAAGTATGTTAATTAGCATCAAGAATAACGCTAACAATAAATTACAATAAGTAACCATGAAACTGAATCAAATGATAAATACAATATACCATATGAAACTATACCTAATTTCAATCCAACTTTCTTGCAGGATGGCTACAACTTTTCCATTGCTGAAATTAGGAGAAGCAGAACAGTTAAAAGTTCCTAAATTAATTACAATGATTAAATACTGCATCATACATATTTCAGCTTTACATACCCTCCAACCGCAAATAACCAATTCAGGCGATTATTTATTAATCGAGCAATTTCTGCAGGAACGTAGCCAGCTAATGAACTAAATATGGACCACAAGGCACCTAAAGGTTTTGTTGAAATTTATTAATTTACAGGATTACAAGCTTCAAAATTAGAATTTGAACAATATATGGAACCAACTTTTCACAGATGCAGTTGAAACACCCTTCTTAGCTACAAATTCATCAGCAGTTGAATAATTTTTCATCTATACAAAAAATTAAATAGGATATATCACGGTTTACAGTATATAAATAAATGTCAACTATGTGTTTTACGTACTAGCTAGTAGCTGAATATTTAGAGACATTTTAGTGTTTAAAATAAGTAAAAAATCATATGCTAGCTTACATAATATTAATTAACGTATTTGGTAATTTTTTGCAATTAATGCATGAAAATTCCAAGAGGCATATACACTGAACTGTATTAATTCCCATTGGAAACTGTCTCAACTTTTCTTTTACTTTCCTGTACATGTACTATTTGAACTTTAATTGCGTATGTTACCATGATCGAGTGAAATGTTACTAAAAGCAGTATATAGTGTGAATACGTACCAATAACTCCGGCTCTTGGGGCCATTCCGCATAAGTTAGGAACTCGTACAATATTTCTAGTTCATGCTCAGAAATATTCCCATTATCTTGGGAAGCAGCAACTGATTCGATTCTTTTTGGCATGATAAAAAGTCATTCAATCAATGAAAACTATTTACTGCAGAGCAACGAACGGATCAACAAACACACGTACAACCCAGCCACCATATGCATGCTAGCCTTGAACCCAATACCCGAGTCTCGTTGGCAAATATCAGAACAGTGATAATGATATCAGCTAGAAGTAGAGAAGCGCCCTGAATAGAGGCTAGATGGAAATCCTCACTGCGCGCTGCGGGGGAAATGCAAAACTTCAAGCCCGGTTTTTTTTTGAATAAACCTGCAGCATTAATTTTCTGCATAAACAATTTTCTAGTGCTAAGGGTTGCTAAATTTTGGAATCATAAATTTTACATGTAGTTTCGAGTTTCACACTTTTAAAAGAGAAAAATGTCATAACTTTAGCTATTTTCTAGAGTTCATTTTGATGAAATTTTGCAAAATGCTAGCACACCTGCACATACTCAGGCACCATCTATTATAAAAACAATTCACTTTTCCTATTATGGTAATTAACATAAGGAAATCATGGCTTTTATCTACACAATCATTAAGTTTGTTTGTCGATTATTAACGTTGGCCTATTTCTGCTACGAGGCTAAACATCAACGCCAAGGGATATGCCAGCATCACCTACCTGAGAATTTTGTCTATCAAGGAGGACTTCCAGCCTCCAAGAGGGATCTTTAAAACGTGTAAAGATCAAACGGGATCTTCCCAGGACCTAGATTTTTAAACTCTCATCAGCTTTTTAGAGAATTTTGCAAATCCTCAATATTCTCACTGACCTCGACCGAGGAGCCAATCCCGCTAGTTAGGATCGAGAGGCAAGCACATCGACCATCGCTAGGTGAAGGCATGTACAGTGTACACCTGTTCCAAACCCTGATTTTTTATAGAAAAGGTCAAAAACGTTGTAAAGATAATCCCCTTCAAACACATTTTCACTCATTTTTAATTGAAAATTTCATAATAAATACTCATGTCACTGCAAGATTCTTATCAAGAAACGATAATTTAATACGAGGCTAATGCAAATCTACATTTAAAAATGATGGAGCAGTTGAAAAGAATTGATAATTTCCTTCACTGCTCATCTTGTCAATTGTAACATGTTATTTGAAAAAAGTAGCAAGTATGTGCAAAAATGTAATGTACTACTTGCAAAAGATGAAAATGATGTACAGTAAATAAATGTCCACATTTGTAGGATGTTTTATTGACGCCTCATCTTGCTAAAAAAAATAGAAATAATACAAAAATTAAAATTCCAGAATATTTTGTTATTTATCAATAATGCCAGTAATTATGTTATACGGGCAACAAGTAGACTGGCTAAAAATGATATACAGGTATTTTTGATACGTTATAATTTATACTTCAATACATTTAAGTGCTCTTTTTTTATTAGATCATTTCTCTGAATAACAAAAGTTGCATTTCATAGCTTTCCAAGTTATGGAAATTTTTTATAAACTCACCGATTTACAGATGGTTCTTTATAAACGACTGCTGTTCGTGATCTACAAGTTCTTCCTACGGTCCCACAGTCATTCTTTGGATCTGGAAACTTTTCTTTAGAAACGTTTTGGACATTTCTTACATAAGGTTTCCTGCAATGTTAAGAAAGTCGTTTAAATTGCTAATAGTAGAAAAATATTGCACCTGTTAAACAGACTTTTGATACAAATTCATTTCTCAAATTCAGTCTGTGTTTAACATAATGTTAAACATATCATAGTGTGTAGTTTAAATTTCAAGTGGCTTTAATGTCATGTTATAAAACAATCTTTCTTTAATTAATTATCAAAAACATATTGTATAAGCAATATAAAATATATCATATAGGCCTACGTTGCAAATTTACAAATTGAAAGTTGAACAGCAGGAGCAGACCAGGCCATTGATATAATAGCCTTAAATAATATCAAGCACTGCTCAATAAAGGAAGTAATTAACTTATGTTGTCATTTCCATGCCTATTTCCGTCCAATTTTTAATATAAATTCATCTATGGACCACTGAAATGCAATATATCAATCATTGCATTACAAAAATAATTCACAATAAAAAGAATGCACCTACCCATGGTTTGGTGAGAAATTCTCCATAGGTTTCAGCCCCAACCGGTTTGGAGAAACCTCTTCTAGAGCACTTCTTTCCAAAATAACCGAACATTTTGTTGTTTCCTCAAAACTACCAACTGCGCTCCTTGATCTAGATTTCTTCCTTAAAGGCGATTTTTTGGTCTTTCTTGTTAAAGTAGTATCTTCTAGTATCAACATATTTTCATCAGAAATGTGTGCTTTACTTGACCTCTTTGGGCCTGCCAGAATTTCTGTGTTCCTTGTGGGGGATTGCATTTGAGATAATCCTTCGCCATCATTCTTCACTGTAAAAGTCTCTTTTGTGGCACTCTGTTTCCGTTTTGATTTTCCTTTCTTGGAATAACAGATTGGAGGTAATTGGTTTTCAGCAAAGCTAACTCGCTTCTTCTTATAAGGTAAATTGCTTTTTCCATCATTGTCAACCTCAGTTGAAACTTCTTCTGGATTCTCTTCTAATCCCTTTGCAGGAATGCCAATGATGGTCGTAACTGCGCATTTTCCATCCATCATTTTCTTTTCAGGCTCATTTATTTTACCAATGGTTTCCATCTCACCGCTTTTTGTTGGAAAATTTTCAGCAGATTTTCTAGCAATGTTTAAGCTAACTTGGCAAGCTGGCAACTTTGGTGAAGAAATAGCAAACTGTGTTGGAATAACTTGTTGGAATTCTGGTAAGGAGACACATTCTTCTAACACATCGCTTGAATTTTTTAGGTGTTCTTCAGGTTCGAAATGAATACTGGCCTCCAGCAAAGAACCTGATACCTGTGAGGTTTGAGAAGATGCAGTGGAGCGTTTTCCAGATTTGTACGACAAACGCTCGGTGACAAATCTGAAGTTCCTGTTGCTTTCATCAACATGCTTGTCAGTTTCAATATTATTAATGGAGTGGTTTTTTTCGACTTCCAAAAGAGTGTCAGCATCCTCAAATTCGGCACGAACATCTGCCTCCTTGACCAATGCATCGTTAATACTGTTCACGATATCGTTGTTTTTGTTAAGTGAGCCACCAGAAGGAAATGACTTTTCTGCATTTACTAATACATTTCCACCCATAGAAGCTAACAAAATTGGAGTTTGCAGAACACAAGTCATCTCCATATCAACAGGAAAATGAGTTGTCGATTCGATGTTCTTCACTTCAGTGTGTTTTTCCGGAGATTCTGACAGTCGAAAAACAGGTTCATAGCTATTGCTCCTACGCATTTTGATTCTGGAACGCGGATTTTTTATTGGGGTTGGCAGATCGGAGATTTGCCTAGATGCATGAACCACAAACGTTTCTCGCCTAAACTTTCCCGAATCAAGTGTCTCAAGCACAGCTGGACTTCCTGATAGTAAAACGGAAATAAAAAATTACACATATATAACTGCAGCTCTGACTGACATGTCCCTGATATAGGATGCAAAAGCAGCGCGCATTACCCACAATCAAGTTAAAGTGTATTTGATTTTACTAGCCGGAATAAACGCAATATTAGGCTTGCACTCATAAACGAGATGACATTAAAAGATCATTTAACTTTTTGAATTAAAGTTTTTAGAAATCGGATTTCGAACTTCATTGTTAGTAAGACTTTTTAAAATAATTGATTTCAAATGTATAATGCAAACGATAAAAGCAAACCTTTTTCTGAGTCCAGGTATCTTTGGCAGGCACTGTCATTTAGAGATTTATTTGATACTTCCAAGATAGCAGAGAGGTCAAATGGATTTGATATTCCTAAACAACATAACAAAATTAAGTTGAAATGCAATAAAATACCAATGACATGACAAATGTGAATGTTTCATTTTTATGAGAAATGTGTTAAAAAATCACATGTACTCACTAGTAGGCCGATTCATGTATGCACCACTTGTCGATTCACCTTCATTGCTTGAAACACAAAATTCTTGCAATGAATTGGGTAAAATCCTAGATGGCTTCTCATCATATGAAGATTTTTGCAAAGCCAATCTTATAAAATACATTTATTATGCCTTAAAAATTGTTAAATATTTCAACAAAAAATATCAAAAAGATTCTAAAATACTTTATTATACTTACTTTTTGACAGTTACTTCATTATCCTGAGCAGCATTTTCTTTCTCATAATTCATATCATGGAATACTTCTGCAGCCTCCAAGAATATGTTTCCCAATTTTGCTATCTGTTTATCCTAAATTTGAAAGTGAAATCACAATAAATTCAATTGGAGTAAGTAAAACAAACTAAACTAAATAATTAATTTTGGGTATAATGAATTCATAGCACACTAATATTTAATAATCAATATTTTTAATATTGAGTGCCTAGCCAAAGGCAAGTCTTATTACATTTTACTTGACTTGTAAGGCAGGTTAATTCACAAGGAGTTATATTAATAGTGAGTTAGTTGAACTGGTTTGGTTACATCAATTGTAAATACCTTATGGCCATTATTATGTTGTTGCTCAATCAACTGAGAATTTAATTCCGCTTGTTTTACTTCCAGGTCCAATTTTTCCTGTTTCAAAGTCACATTTTGGTCCTGCAATAATCTGTTCTCTTGACGCATGTTCTGAAGTGCATGGGCCAGCTTTCGGTTATTAAACAGTAAAGTGCGCTCATATAATGATGCCTCAACTATAGAAAGCGAGAAAGAAAATCGATAATTACAACAACTGTAGCAAAAAATTCAATGTTTTAAATATAATAATTCAGGGTGGCAAACGATTTCTAAGATTCAATATTTAGGACTTCTTAGGACTTTTTTAGATTAATTTATAGGACTTTTTTAGGACTTTTCACATTTATGATAACTCAAAAATACAAGTCAGGGTTGCCCTAGAAATTTTCTTTTAAATTTCCCTGACTTTTTTGATCTTCTGAATCAGAATTTTGATCTTCTGTAGGATTTCCCTGCAACATTCCCCCCTTGGTGTTTGATCCCGTAGGGAACAAGCACCCTAATTTATATCCCACAAGTATCAATCAACACAAGCTTGGAGACCGGTCTTTTGAACACTCCTTTAGTCGTCCTCCCTTCAGCTACTCTTGTTTGACCATCAGCTCCTCGATAGACTTGGGATATGACACCCTTTGGTCAGCTATTTCGGGGCAAACTTCCATCCACAATTACCACTATATTGCCCTTTTGAAATGGCTCATTTTTGATGCCATTTTGTCCTCTTGGTTAAAGTCGGTAGATATTCTTTAACCCGTCTCTGCCAGAACTGGTCTGTTAAGTATTGTGCCACTCTCCATTGTTTTTGCAAGCAGGCATCCTTAGGAACAAATAATCCCAGTGAAGCTAAAACATTGGACTTACCTATTTAGAAGTGATTTGGAGTCAGGCTTTCCCAATCATCTGGACCACTGGAGACGTGTGTTAATGGCCGACTGTTTACAATCCCTGTTGCTTCTTAGAAGACTGTTTCTGGCACATCCATACTTGGTGCAATTTGTTTCAGAACTGTTCTCATAGCCTTTTTTACAGATTGCACTAACCTCTCCCTACATCCACCCATGTGGGGGGAACCAGGAGGCAAAAACTTCCAAACTGTGCCATGGAAAGCTAAAGTTGCTTGTAGATTTGGTTGATCCAATTCTTTCAATGCCTTTTTTAGTCGTAAGTCTGCTCCATGGAAATTAGATCCATTATCTGATAGGATGGTTTTGAGAAATCCTCGAACATTCCCAAAATGGTGAATCACATTAATGCATGAGTCTGTTGAAAGGGATTCAACTACCTCTAAATGATCCGCTCTTGTCGTCATACATGTTAATAATGCTCCAAATCTTTTTTCTTGGTCTCTTTTAACCTTGACCCTGATTGGAACAAAGTAGTCCATTCCCGTTGTGGTAAAGGGTGGAACTCTATTTTGGAGTCTAAACTCTGGTAACCAACCCATTTCCGGTTCTCTTGGTTTAGCACGTTGGAGTTTGCCAAGTTGGCATTGATTCCATAAACGTTTTACTGCAGCCCTTAGCTTTAGAATCCAGTACCTTTGTCGCAATTCATTTGCCACTTGTTCCTGACCTTAATGTCCAGCTCTGATGAGGTAATCTTGAATTAGCAGTCTGGTAAATTGGTTTTTTTAGTCCAAAATCACTGGAAATTTTGCCATGTCTGACAGTTGTGGAGCCCGCTGAATCCTGCTATTGATCCGAATAACTCCATCTGAGTCCAAAAATGGAGACATTGTAAGAAGTCGACTTGTGGTTGGCAGTGATTTCCCATGTTTTAACGCAGCCAACTCTTCTGGAAATTCTTGCTGCTGGCAACATTTCCACCAAAACGTCTGTGCCTCATCCAGCTGTAACTCCACATTCCCTTTTAGACTGCAAGCATTTCTTTTTAGTTTGCTTATGAAGCGCAATATCCAGGCAGTACTTCTCACCAGTCTTTACCTTGATGAGAATCTGTTTACATCTGGGAGGCTGTTCTCTATTGCTTGGTTAGTTGTTGTGGCGAGAAACTGGTTTGAGTTTAGAGTTACCAGGTTCTACCTTGGTTGGCCTGTGGTTTTTTTAGGCCATTCTTCTTCTGGATGGCACAAAAATGTAGGTCCTTTGAACCAACGATTACTTGAAGATAAATCACTTTTTTAGTATCTCTAGTAGCTTTATCAGCTACATTTTCTTTTGTTGGGATCTATCGCCAGTATGCAATGTCAGTTCTTCAACTTTTCCATTAAGGCATGCCACAAACTGCTTAAAATTCCGAACCTCGGAATGCAGCCAGCACAGCACTGTGCGGGAGTCACTCCAAAAGTACGTTTAATCTATTTTGCGATCATGCTCCTGCACAATAACGTTTGCCAGTCTAGAGGCCATCGGTGCTACTTGAAGTTCTAACCTGGGAATTGACATTGGTCACCTGGGTGCCACTCTTGTTTTAGATGAGACAAAGGCTGTTTAAACATAGTTTTCCTTTTCAACTCATAGGTATGTTACAGCCGCAAATGCCATCTCACTCACATCGCAAAACATATGAAGTTCTTGATTTACAGGCCTTTCAAGTTTTGATCAGCCACCTTGTCCATTTGTCTAAGGTCCGGCCTTTTAGTTGGTCATCCCAGCCAAATTTAAATCCAAGCCAAATTGATGATCGTTGCCAAAAATCTTAAAGGATCAAATGCCGACATAACAAGGCGCAACACCTCCCTCTTTGTCGGACTCCTGGTTCCCTCCCGAACTTCTTCTGGAACCTTGTTAAATTCACTCTTAAACGTGAAAACATCTTCTGTGGCATTTAAAATGTAAGCCAAGCATCTTGTGTGTCAATGTATCAATCTTTTTGCTGAGGTCTTTGCCTTTTAAACTTCTTAGTTCTTCAGGAATCTTTGCTAGTACCGTCGGAGAACTTTAAAACCACTTTTCAATTTGAAATCCACCACGCCTGTGGACTTCAATCACCTCCTGGATCCACTTTAGTGCATCTTGTTCTGTTGCACAACTATTCAGATAGTCATTCATGTAGTGCCACTCAAATATTGCTTTTGCAGTTTTTGGAAATTTTTTGCGAAGCTCCTGGGCATTTCTGTTCCTTGCTTCTTGAGCAATGCTGGGTCACGAACAATTCCGAAGTAGATGACACTAATTTCCCATACATCAGGAGGACTGTTTCGGTCTATTCCTCTCCAAAGTATACGTTGAGAGGAGATATCCTCCTCCTTCATCCTCACCTGAGGGTAAAACTTATTTCGGCTCCAAAACCCACTGCTTGCTGTCAGAATTTATACAGCACACCAGGAAGTGGATTTAATAAGTCGGGACCAGGCAGCAAATGGTCATTAAGACTAGTGCCGTGGCTTTTTGCAGATGCATCAAAAACTATGTGGATTTTGCCTGGTTTGTTAGACACTGCAAAGTGGGGCATATACCATGTCCTTGGCCCCTCCATGCTTGCTTCAGATGGCGACAATATACGGGCATAGCCTTTGGTCACATTGTCCTCCATTTTTTCACAATACTGCTTTGCCACAAGCTCATCTTT
>JAQGAO010003520.1:0-16842 GCA_034697705.1 Ommatoiulus sabulosus | reverse complement strand
TGTCAGAAGTTTTAAATATGGAGACTCCCTTTTTCTGAATTAATTATGGCAATTCCATGCGTTCCAGAAAATAAATTCAAAAATAAAAAAAACAAGGCCGTTTTCATTAACGAATTTATGCATTTTGTCAGCGGAGGTGGCAACAAGTCGCATGCATACAGGGCAATGTGCCTCGGCCTATAAATTCGAGCTTTAATGCTTTTTATATCTGTTAATTATTAATTACGTTGACAAATGATGATGAGATGGGCCAGCTGCACACATTCATAAATAAAACATAAACCAGATGACAGGCAAAAGCTGCAAAGACGAAACAAAAACAGCATTGAGCCTAGTTCGATGCATGTTTTGCTAATAATATCTTGCCCAAGTACGTTTCCGAGCCAGGCAAGGGGCGCATACGAACAAGTTTTGTTTGATATCTCATGCTTCAAGTTCAAAAAGAAGTGACAACTAAAAAACTAATTTGTTTGAACACCGTATCAACAGTCTCACTTTACATTAAATCAGTTCATTTTATTAATGTAGTTGTAAAACTTGCATCAACTGCAAATTAATAATTGTGAGTTCTGTCACTTCTGAAGCCTGCCCCAAATTGAAATTTATATGAACAAAATATACAAAATATATGCATACATTATACAATATACAGTATATACTAATAATATAAGAATATATGAAATAAATACATCATACAAATATATACAAATTGTAGGGCAAAAGTGAGAATTTTATATATTTTTTCCGGATTTATTAATACCTTGTATGTAAGATTCTAATTAAGAAAACTGTTGGGACAGTACGTCAGATGAAAGGCAGCAAAACACTGACCCTATCCCAAAATATGGTCTGCTTTACATGGGGCAGTAAAACACTGGCCTAGATGTCCCAAACTATGGTCTGCTTGACAGCTAATGGATGAAGCTGTTGAAATAGTTCGATGGAAGGCAGCAAAACACTGGCCCTGACACAAATTATGGTCTGCATTACAGCAGTATAAACTCAAGCAGTTTGAGATATGTAAAATCGAAAATTTGCTTTAAAAAACTACCTCACATCCCAAGATTCCAACCTGCTCTAATCTTTGTAATACCAGAGAGACTTTATAAAACAATTTCTACCTAATACTTTTTCTACAGCATTTCTCCATGCACAGATAGTTGAAACATCGATCGAAAAAGACTTTAAAATATGGCATCAATCGAAGCATGCAATTTCCATGACACTGGAAATTAATTGTATACAATAATTCTATTTTCGACTAAACAAAGGCCACGTTTATAACATGGTTTTCTCCTTTATAAGCGAGTAAAAAGCCTGGCAGAACGTGTTCAATCTTAAAATACATTCAAGGATTTCAGCTTCAATCAAAGGGATTTTTTTCCCCAAAATCTCGAGCATTGTTCAACGCAGCATGTTATGGTTTTGTCAAGGAATTGAGTGAAGAACCCTACAACAGAAGCAAAAAAACGCCAGATTTACTCTACCGTTGCGTCTCAAGTGGTTTCGGAGCTATAGAAGTAAGATAAGTCTTATGATAACATTTTCTCCAAAACGAAATAGGAAAACTGACATCAAATTTGATCATGCATCGTCCCTCCATTTCTTTATTTTCAACAATAGACCAAGAGTAAAATATCACCACCATAAATGTCGGGATACTGTTCTCAGTGTTCCATCCCAAGCCATTTCAGAGATCAATCGTTCGCATTTCTCTTATAATTCATTTCAAGTAGTTTCCGAGAAAGCGCTTGGTTTTCTCCTTGGTCGCAATGCAATTGATATAGTCAACTTCAACTTGAAAAGGTACAGGAAAGCGCTGGCTGTCACGCGGATTTTTCTCAAGTAATTTCCGAGATGCTCACAAAACACGATGTTTTTCACTTCAAAGGCCCCAGACAGAACAGAAAATCTATAAAGGTCCGTTCATCGAACCCCAAAGCAACTTTGGAAACCAGCTTCTCCAGTCATAAAACCGAAACCGTATTTTTCCTATAAAACGGTGACGTCATTGTTTGTGTCTCGGCGGGATGCTTTTTATTGAAAACTGATTCAACTTATTTTGTTCCCTGCGAATTGACGTCACCCTTGGGGGCGAAGGAAAACAAGAAAACAAGCAGGATTTTATTATCTCGCTTTTACTGTATAAATCTCAGCGGAGCTAAAGTGTCCCAAGATGGCCGCCGACAGACCCCATAGATTTATTTTTTATTTTTGCTCATAAAAATAACAAATGGGCGTCACTTTTTCGACGCGTTCAATTAATGCGTTTCCATAAATAAATATTTGCCCCCTTTTAATACAGCATTCAAATTATCCCTGGCGACTTCTAATAAGCGCCCCAAGATGGCCGCCGTTCAAACTCGGACATGCGTGCGGAAAATATCTGATACCTCGTACCTTGTCTGATTTATGAGGCATCATGACTGGTTAATTTCGAGCAATTTGGATGCCTTTCAAGCAGGATTTGGAAGTATCAGAAGAAAAATTAAGTACTAAGCTAATCTTGACAAATGCGGGTGAAAAAATCGTAAATTACTGAAAAGTGAAAGATAATCTATAAAAATACGAATAACTTTAGATACTTCTTTTAGACATAACAGGATCAATTCTGGGGAAAAAAAGGAAGGATAAATAATAAATATGGAAATTGGTGTTGAAGATATTACCATTATCTGCACTATCTCCTAAATCGTGCCTGAAGAAATTTAAAAAAAAGAATTGATAACCATATGCTGGCTTTTCCGAAATTAAGGACTATAATCAAATTCTGAAAAGGGAGGGATGACTTCGAATAAAACCTGAAACAAACGTGACGAAACATCACGATAAACTGCAACATTTCCAGAAAAAAACATGGTGAAAATATACAATATACAGTACTGTATATGCCTTGATTTTTTCTCGAAATTTCGGGGGATGGGGGGGATAACTGGCGCCAGAAGTGCACAATTGGTATACTTGTGAACATTCCGAGATGATGCAGGTACTGCCAAAAAATGCTTTGCAAAAATGGAAGCTACAGGCGCCAGAACCGGAAGTGGGAAAGCGCGACATCCTCCGGAGAGCGGTGTTTTTGTTGACGTGCCTTAATTCATTCGATCCATCAGTGAGTGCTAATAATGCAAATGTCATTAATTTCGAGCGATCGAGCTTTTCGATATAGCTTTGCCAAACCACTCGTTTTACAATGAGCAATGCCGTCATTCATTAATTAGCATGTTGGAGGCCTAATTAATCCGGCTTAAAGCGGAACCAGTTTCCAAATATTCCGGAAATGCGTGCAAAATTAATGTCAAACGGCTCGAGCTGAACTGTTGACGTTGCCCAAATGCGAGATAATGGAAAAGTCGAAACATCTTCAGAGAAAAACAGAATGAGTACATGTAGTTTGAGGGACGACGCAAATCATCACATGAGACACGTTCCATAATTGGAAAGTATTTTCGGAAATTTTTAAACTCAAATGCGTTTAAACTCGGATACCAATGAGTACCGAGGCCAAAACTGCTGTTTATTTCCCGCCCCCCCCCCCTCCCCCCAAAAAAATCTCTATTTCAGAAAATATATGCACAAAGCTGGAGATATATCAACCAACATAAGGGGTAATCAGACGAAAGCTTTACGAATGGCACTTTTGGCAGTCGTGAAGCCACGTGTACGAAATGGACATGTTAACTGATTTAAAAAAAAATACACTCTTGGTTATCATTGTTTTTAAACCAATTAATGCATTCCTTTTGCGCACGTGACTGCAACTGCCAAAAGTACCGTTTTTAAAACTTCTGACTGAATACCCCCATTAAGTCTAAAAATATTTTTTTTCGAAACATGAAATTGAACTGCAGAGCAAGTAACGCATGTATATACATGTACACACTTTCACACTTCAACAAACGGGCGATTCAGCCTGATAAAAATGTTACAAACCGAAGTTTTTTCGGGAACTACATGCAGTGTAAACCGTAATAAAAGAATTAATCAAAATAGCCTAGTTCTTTGTACGTTCTCTGCATTTTACAAAAATGCAGTTTTTGCAATTTACATCATTTCCGTGAATATCAGAAACTTTTTGAGATTGCCAAGAATGGCAGACGATGTCTAAATTATACTCCACTTCGAAAACTCAATTTAATTTCAGAAATAAACTCAGAACATGGACTTTGCTACAAATATCGTTTTCTTTTTAGTCGTGCAGCGCCCTCTGCGTGAAAAATACCGGAAACGAAAGTGTAAATGTACTAGCTTGTTCGAAGACAGACAACTGACCCAAATCCCATCTATAGATGTTCCTTAAGTAAACACCAGCAACACGACCGTTTACACAGCTTGCGAATGAATTCAGACCATACATGAGTGCCGAATAAAAGAACACTTGTGGAGTGAGGAAATCAACGTTTGAATGAAACAAACAACACAACACGCGTATACATGTTTACCCGCCTAACAATGTTCTTGTATTAACTGAATGTTTATGAGTAAAATGATCATTTAAGGAACAGAATTATGTACAACGAATACATGTGCTTAAGTATAGCCTACTATACGTAGTCAAATTTCCTTTTTTTATCCTCAATTCTCCTGCAAGTTTTTACTGGAAAAATATTAACTGCATTGAAGTTAAATAAAAAGTTTCAAAGTAATACAAGAGTTGCAAAATTTGGTTAAATGATTATTTTATAAACATTTCATAAAAAAAAATGTAATTATCAGTCAAGTCTTTTACAGTAGTGCATAAAATACTTGTCTGATAATTACAACAACAACCTAACCACACCTAACCTAATTAACCTACCTAACTTAACCATACGATTTCGAAAATTTCAGAAAAAAAAAAGGTTCCAGATTAAAGATTTTTTTGAAATTTAAAAATTACAAAACATTCATTGTCATTATTTTCAAAATGACATTAACACGTACATACTTCAGATCAAGAAGAGTAAAAACGAAAGTATCAATAGAATAATTTTATTTACTCCAATTATCCCATACAAACTGGATTTCCAATTAGCCTCACGTACAGCTTGGGAATTAAAAGCTACGCGAATGAATGCAAAATCGACACGCTACATGTAATTGGTTAGGTCACTGCTATATATTAAACCAATTACTGCATTCCTTTTACAGGAAGTGAGCACAACGAATGCTTACTTTCGACGTGCTTCTTTCATGCTTGTTTTCAGCTTATTATTTCCAGCATTGGGGCGCACAATGAACGCTGATATCAGTGTGATGGTCAGTGTGCTTGGTGGCGTCACTGCATGTGTTGTGCTATAGGTGAAACATTCCGCGTAAAACCTTGCACATGCGCATTAGCATCTCGTGATGAGCGCAGGACACGTGTTTACGTATACATAGGCAGGTATATCATGTGCATGGCCACACTTTTGACCAATAGTGAACTGTGTGCCATTCTGTTAAAACTCTGCTTTCGGATTTCCATTATAAGCGCATCTTGTAAGCTCAGCCTGGCTCGGTGGCGCTAGTGTATGCCGAGTGGTAAGCGCCTGCAATAAGCATTCTTTGTGCTCGCAACCACACACGTGACTCTATACAATTCGTGAAGCTGCCGTCTGAGTATCCCTATTGTTAATTACATGATAAATTCGTCGTGATCATAAAGTGACATGAATTTTTCTTCACCTTTTTATAGAATCCCCTTACCAGCAATCAATTAGTCTTGATATTTCGTTTTCGTCCCAAAATAAGGGTTGTTAGTGGATTGGTTTGGAGCGGCCATGGTGAGCGCAATCTTCCATGACATAATTCATAACAAATATCACAAAACATCTGTTCCTAGGATGTTCTTCAGGATTCAGATTGCGATTCGAATCCGTGCGTTATTTCGTTCTTGGGGCATCGCGCCTTAGATCAACAACTTCCGCCAAGAAATGGAAAAGAAACAACAAACTCAACAAGATGTTGCATCAGTCTTCCCGGTCACGTGGGCCAAGCAAATCTCGTCGAACGACACCGCGGGAGCGAGAATAAACGAAAACATCAACAGCTTCCGGGATTCACGGATTCATCTCTCGAAAGAAACCAAATATTCAAACAACCCCGGATGAGGAAAATCAGAGATTGAGACAAGATGCGAATTTGCAGAGCAAATGAACCGACATTCGGTTGCACCAAGTTCCGTTTCATTTTAATGTTTATTTAATTAGTTCGCATGTCTCAAGAGGAGACGCTAAATAAATATAGTGATGAATTATTGAACAAGTTCATTCCGAAGTGGCCGTCTTGGATAAAGGTAATTTAAGGTGTACTCAGACAAAATCTTCGCGAATAATCTGACGAATCGCACTTGTGAAATGGTTGAAATTGCCAATTTTTCGACTCGTCGGCAAAATTTTACGAGTAAACCTGCCCAACGGTGGATTCCTTAAACTAGAGGTACTCAGACAGAAGGTTAGCGAACTGCACCTTGGCAGTCGCGAAGTCACGTGTACAGTATATGCCAAGTATACAATTAAGGAATAGTAAGCAGCGATAACCTTATAAGCTTATTTTTTAACCAAATAGCGTGGCGAGTTTGCAACGTGACTTCACAACTGCTAAAGTGCGATTCGCAAAGCATTTGAATGAGTACACCTAGAATCATCTTCATCCAAGACGGCAACTTTGGAATGGACTTGTTCAAGAATGGACCTTGCATGCAGAGTTACGTTTGGGGGTACATCACCTCATCTTTTCATTGAATCAACAACTAAAAGAACGTGCCTACGGGTGATTTTGGCCAATGGAATGAATGAAATGTCACGTGATATATGCATGCTGAAGAAATCTGCATAAGGTCCATTCATCACTATTCACAAACCAGAAACCTTGACAGTCCAAAAAAAAATGAAGCAACGATCGAAATACATGTAATTGTTGTGCAGCATTTTGGGTTCTGCATAGCCGCCAAAACTACCAAAATTTAATCCAAAAATCCAAATAAAATGCAGTTTCAGTTTTTTTTCTTCTACGTAATGCTTACAAGTATTGCGTGACTCCAGCTCATACGCAATTTGTGATAAAGATCGGCGTTTTAGTTTTCTCAATTTTCTGTCTCAAAAAACCACTTGACCGAGTTGGAACAGGAGGCCAACGCCAACCTTGGCTCAATGTCGCCCACCCGCGTGACCTACGAAATTGCGGCACACGCAAGCACGCTATATATGCAGCTCAGATAAAAGCACTTTTATCAGGCGAAAAGTCGTACGTATATTAGTTGAGTTCGGTTGACGTGACGCAACCCAAACAACCCAACCCGTTCGCAATTAACGCAACGATCGGGGAGGGAGGGGGGGGGGAAACGGGTCCCCTGCCGACGACCAAAACAAATAAAAACAACGTGTACACGGCAACCAACCTGAGGGCGGGGGTCATCCGGTCAGTGCACGGAAAAACGTAAGAAAATAGAAGGCAGCGAAAATATGCTCGCCCCCAGACTAAGGGTACTCAGACAGACGCTCTGAGAATCGCACTTTGGCGGTCGTGAAGTCACGATTGCAAAAGAGACACGTAAAAAATAATGCAAACATATTTGGTTGAATATAATTCACGTGCTCGATGTTATCCACCTCATGTAGCAAGATGACCAAACAAATAGCGTCAGTTAAGAACGTCATTTATGACTAAACAAATGACCGAAAAATGACGTCAAAATGTCAATCCTGTGACGTCATTTTTTTGGTCGAAATACTTTTGATCAAAAAATGATATCGTTTTCCGACGCGTTTCCTAATTGGTCATTTTTCAACACAAAAAATGACGTCGTTCACTGACGTGGTTTTGAATTGGTTATTTATTAGAAGAAAATGACCAAAAAAAAAAATGACGTCCTTTTTTTGAGATTTGACGTCATTTTTCAAAAATGACGTCTTATCAATGGCATTTTTTGGTCAGATGCGTCCCAGACGTGGAACACTGATTGATGCATTTCTTTCAGCCACGACTATTCATACGGCTGCCAAAGTGCGATTCACGAAGCTTCTGACTGATGCCCCTAAACTATTCGTTTTTCTAAAAGTTTGATTACAGTTTTACGAGCAGGCGGCGGAAAGCATAGTCAGCCATCTTGGAGTACACGCAATTGGGTTCATCCTATGTTTTGCATGTTAGAGCTCGGCTCGTCAGTCTTCCTCAGATTCGTTCGGAAGCCCATAAACTGTGAAGATTCCGAACATTGCAAGAATCCATTTCGATCTTCGGGTCACAGTAAAACCTTTACAACGCAAATATTATGATTCTCAACAAGAACATCGCAATATTCCATATCGCAGCTGCCTCAGGGGTTCGCAGCATCTGCTGCGGAAACCCCGGATGGCCAGAGGCGATATCATTGGTGGACGCTGCAATGCGTCAAGCTGCGAAATTTTCTAGAAGTCGCTTTTATGATTGAGCAGAAATCATTTTTAAATTCTTTGACGAGCTCTGACAATTACGTCATTTCCTCAAATTTCATACAACTTCAGTGCAGTCGCCACATTTGCAAATGCTGACAATAGGGGTACTCGTGCATACGTTTTACGAATGTCACTTTTGGTAATCGTAAAGTCACGTGTGCAAAAGCCACACGTTAATTGGTTAAAAACTCTCCCAAAAGTTATCGTTGTTTTTAAAACCAATGACTCCACGACTGGTAAAAGCCCCATTCTACTGACCTCTTTTGAGGGGTCGTATACCACTTTTGAGGCAGCCATTTGGATTGGCCGTTCATAAAGGTCGACATTGCAGTTTCGCTAAAAATTATAGTTCGTCTGTTTGAGTACCGCTATATTAGTACCCCTATTATCGCAACATTGAGGGAATACTTGCAAATCGACTGCCTACAAACTAACACATTGTGAAAAGAAAAAAAAAACATGAACCTTAAAAAGTAGTATTCGGCCATGAGTACAAGCACAAGTATATTTGGGATAAATGTCTAGGACGCGTGCTGGACACGAGTTCACCGTACTGTACTAAATGTACAGTTTCCGAAATGCTTCTTATTCCTCTTGGCAATTTAGGAAGAAGAAGCATTTCGAAAACTCCGAATCTTGCCCTTCAGACATCCAAACGCATTCCGTGGCATAGGAACAGTTTTAACGGGTCAAGTAAAGTCAGAGGACGCCATAAAAAAATACATGTAACGTAACCCAAATCAAGAGTGAAGTTGAACTTTTTTACTTTCATTATACTGTACAAATAATAACGCTAGCTTGATAGAAAAATAGGTCAAACTTGAATAAAATAAAGAATGAGGGGAGGGGGGGGGTACTCGTCTACCTTAGCTAAAAAAAAAGAGGGCTGCATTAAACATTCGTATTAGAAGAAGGATAATTTGAATCAATAGGACAACCAGAAGAAAGAAATGGCTAAAACATAGGATGAAAACATTAATTATTCACAGACGAGAAGCCTTTCAGCGCCTGAAAGTTTTCTCACTTTTCATCCTTCACTCATGCGAGTAATGGAGAGTGAAATAGCGTTAGATAGTAAAAGGTAAATGCGTAGCTATAAATTAAGGCACTATTAAATATTCATGACAGAAAAGTATTAAGTTGTTGAAAATTCTCACCTTTTTATCCCACTTTCCATACCAACAGATAAAAAATAGCATGAGCAAAAAGAAAAAAAAAATAGCGAAACTTAAAAACTCGATTATGTATAGCCTATACCTTCTTCTCATTTTCCACTTACATACATGTAATGCGGGGTAAATGACAGATAGGACCGTAATGGACAACCAGAACCCCATGAAGAGGATGGGGAGGGGGAGAAACGTGACAATTAAATCTTGAGCAAGTTTGGACAACTCCTAATGATGGCCAAGTTTCATAAAAGTTGTAAGAAAATAGGACAAATTGCAAGCAAAATCTGGAACATATGAGAAACAGATGCCAGAATTTAAAAACACCTAACATGATCACATTAAATATTCAATTTTCTTTCTTCCAGTCATACCGTGAAGTAATAAATTTGGGTACATGTACTCGGGCTTAAAAAATAGCAACATTATAGAAAAATGGGTTGCTTTTTAAGTGAATGTGAAGTGAACTAATTAAATGTTGTAAAAAAAAGCCACGTTTAAGCACAACAATATTCGTGGTAACAAACACAGCGTAAAATGGTATTAGGGGTACTCAGACAGAAGCTTTACGATGGGTTTTTGGCAGTCGTGAAATCACGTGTGCTGCGATGTGCACAAGGAATGCATTAATTGGTTTAGAAACAGTAATAACATTGAATGAATTTACGATTTTGTATGAGTGACTTGTCGCGACTGTCAAAAATGTAGTTCGTAAAGTACTTAATTCTCCTATTATACGAGCGTGTGTCAAGCAAAATATACACTGTATGTCGGTTGAGGTTGACATTTCTGTAAACTTCGAGAAATGTTATGGGGAAAATATACGAGTTCTGCAACCCAACGCTGTCCAAGAATATCAGAGGTCGCCGCCGATAAGATAACTTACGTAAGCTACGAATCTACGATTAACGACGTCTGGAAAGCCTACCTTTTTCTGGTAAAAATCACATGCCAAGTCCTTCAAGGTCTTGAGGGTGAGTTCACAGCAATCGACGGCAACGGTGTCCTTCACCAGACCCGCCTTTAAGGTAAACGTGATTTTGCCACCGGGGTCCTCCATTGTATCATCAAACTGAAAGCAAAATGGCAACAATTAGTGGTGCATAGAACCAATTTTTTTTGTACTATAGAACACTTAAGTGCATGAACACTTGTTGTCAAACAGAGATGTGTATGTCAACTTAAGTACTGGTACCTACAGTATGGATTATTTAAGAGGATATAGATATCTTTCACAAGCAGACGACGCGTGCTAGCTCCGCCTAGATCAGACATTGGGGGGGTATAGATAGGTTGCATGTGTAGACGTGCAGGCACATTCGTTCATTATTTCATTTTGCATTGTGGAAAGTACCTCATAACACGCCCACAATGTACACCGTGTCCCATTAGCCACGCCCACGACCTGCCTGAAGTCATGTGCAAGTTATCTATTCTGAGACCTACTCCGTTTTTAATGAGAATTTTTCGATGATTGTTTTAGGCATAACAATACAATTTTTTAATGCAATTGGTCACAGTAAATTATATAACGGAAATGTGAATTTCACATTGAATATTCAAACTTTCGATTTAAGGATGGATTATAAACCAAATTTTATATTACCCCCTCGTAGTATGATTCATCAGTCCTAACATATTTGATTTTTAGAGAAGTTTGAAGTCTTTGCGTTTGATCGTCCCGACTTCGATTTTGGATTATTTCCAAGTTTATATTTTAAATAAATAAAGGGAAGAATTTAAACCTTTCTGAAAGTGAGTATTAGGTTAATGCCAATCGCTTTAAATGAAAATAAAAAATGCTTATATCCAATTCGGAGAGTGTCTTGAATGGAATCTTTTTGTCAGAGCTGCCTGGTTTTGGATTTGTTCAACATTAGTCATGTTCATTCCAGGTCAAGCTTGTAATTTTTTGAAGTTCACACGCATGATTTCACTTTTAAAATACTTGGAATTGAATTACAGTAATGTACAATCATGATATCATACACTGTAGGTATCGATTTAGTATGTGGGTATAACTGCCGATGTTTAGTTTGAATTTATGAGAAGAAAAATAAGGCTGTCGATTCAATTCGACTAGATTTACAATGCCTGGATTGGATGAAAAACTACTCATTTTAAGTTTGGACTGCCCAAATTCTGCTCAAATCCAGTTTGAGTTTAAGGTCAATACCGACTTATTACACAATATTATAGTTTATGTTATATGAATTAACAACAGCAATTTTTTAAACCAATTAACATGTCGAGTTTGCACAGGTACTGGCTTGACAACTACTCCCAAACAACGAATTTATTCTTGCAAAATTTGCAAAGATCAGCTTTGGTTATTTATAAATTCAATCAGTGTTAGCGGAAGTGAAGTTTGGATTATAAAACAGTAAGTTCCAAACTCGTTAGGTACAGATTTGCTCATCGGAAAGTTGACGCTGCGAAGATGGACATGAGGAATGCGCGGAGTGACCATACTGGTATTACGTATACTGCATGCTTCAGTTTTTAGTTCGTTTAGCTCAATTTCAAGTTCTATAAACAGCAGCAGACGTAATCACGCATGAAGTCGATCTCATTGTGGAAAAAAAACTTATTGTCATGCGCAAGTAGCAGTCCTTGAAAACCGACTTTTTTATCTAAATATTTCCATGCAAGTAATATTTATTTTCGTTTACTAAATGTGAAAAAACACAAAAAAAAATAACTGCGTCATCGTCTGCACTTCCGCATTTAAAGTTCAGGGACTTTGAGCCGCGCGGCCGGCGAGGTCAGCCATCTTGGGACAATTTTGACTTTCCTTAGTTCCCTAAATGCAAGCGATGAGTAAGCGTTTGGATTAAAAAAAAATTCCCAATATTGAGAGAACTGAGTGTGTTTGAAGATTAAGAGAAAAAAAATCGCATGGTTAGTCATGGTGAACGGCGGGAGAGAGCTCCAACATGGCGTCTCGTATTTACAAGCTAACTGCAAAACCGAAAGCTGAGAATTCTTCAAGGAGTTGCATAAAAAAAATTCGCTGAAATGCAATGGTAGCGAGAAGGAATTAATACCATCATTAAAAAACAGTCGACAAAAAAAGTCGACTGCAGTCGGGGAAAAAATAAAAAAGCTTAAAAGATTTACAATCTTATTTGAAAGTCAAATCTGAGTACACTGTAAACGGTTTTAGCTTTTCAATAACCAACAGAACCAACAAATAAAAAGATAATTAACCCAGTAGGACTTCTGCGAGCATAGAACAAAAATATTCCGACCAACAAAAACCGCTACACATACAAACAAGGATTTCACGATATTTTAAGAGAGAATTACGAGAGGATTCAATGGTATTTACGAGAACAGAGAAGATATGAGATTACACTGTATACTGGGAACAGAGAAGAATGGAATTACTGAGAAAAGAAATGAAAGATTACTGGGAACAGTAAAGAATGAGATTACTGGGAACAGTAAAGAATGAGATTACTGGGAACAGTAAAGAATGAGATTACTTTGAACAGTAAAGAATGAGATTACTTTGAACAGAGAAGAATGAGATTACTGGGAACAGAGAAGAATGAGATTACTGGAAACAGAGAAAAATAAGATTACTGGGAACAGAGAAGAATGAGATTACTGGGAACAGAGAAGAATGAGATTACTGGGAACAGAGAAAAATAAGATCATTTAGGAAAATGGCTTTAAGAAGTGAGAAAAGGGAACAACAGAGAGATTTCAATGAAGTGAAACTGAAAGGTAAAATCCCATTTAAACGAGCAGAAGAGGATTTTACGAGATTTAGGTCAGAGTATAACTTCAATGAAATCCATGATAAAAGAAAGAATTCTAGAGATTTACGTGTATAAGACAAGAGGAATGAATTCAACCAAACTTAGAAAAGCGGATATGGTTTCAGTGAGATTTATGCAAACAGAAGAGGATTCAATGAGATTTATGCAAACAGAAAAGGATTCAATGAGATTTATGCAAACAGAAGAGGATTCAATTGGATTTATGTTAACAGAATAGGATGCAACAGGATTTAAAAATGCTGAACAGATTCAATGAGATTTAAAGGAAATTAAAAAAAAAGATTCAGCGACATTTTTGAAAAAGAGAAATTTATGGGGATTATTAAAACTGCAGAATATCTTTCCCAATACATACTAGCATATGATTTTTTTCTGAATATGGAAACATTTACAACTACAACAAATCCTGCAGTTTTTTTAAATTGATTTACAAGCAATTTTTATAAAATAGCCTACATCACAACTATCCCAAAATATGGTATAGTACGTAGGCTATACTTTTTAAAGACAAAATATGATATTTATAGATACTATTTTCCTAAATAACTTCATACATATAGTGTATAACAGAAGTCCCTTGTAGTGTTATTCTAATTACATTTCCATTAATATCACTAAGATTTTCCATATTTTATTGATTATCCGGGGGACTTAATTTCATTAAAGTCACTAAGATTTTTTCATATTTTATTGATTATCCGAGGGACTTCAATTCCCATCCTCTCAGGATATTCGGGATTCAACTGATGTTAAAACCGAAAACAATTTAATCTTACTAATATAATAAAAGGATTCAATAAGATTAAAGAAAACAAATGGATCAATCGAGTTTCAAACTTTTAATCCATCTAAGCTTCGAAATAGCATTATGAAAACTGGTAATTTAATAGGGATCTCCGATGATTCCATTGAAGATTTTCAAGAAATCCGAAAAGGTATTCTACCTATAAGTAGCCTACAGCAGATGGGATTCTACAGAAAGTAAGAATTACCGATTCGAAGAACTTGGTGAAAATTTCCTGGAAATCCAATCACCGATATGGGACGTGGTTTCCACCACTCGAATGACGTCATATTTGGTGGAAGGAAATGAATAAATAACTGGATCTTCCTTTGGGGAAATGAGGAACTTCCTTGAATCAATGAAATCAAATTGCTCGGGGGATTTTGATTCAGCCAATCGTCTATCTTTACCTGCACGCAAGAACACCAGACGGGAAGTTGTAGATTATGAGAAATTTTCGATAGAATGAAAATGGCTCACGAACACACCCAGGGCGAAATAACTTAAGTGACAAACAAGAAAACCGTTTGTTCCAAGAACGTGTTCTAGACCAACGGCCTCCAAACTTTTTGTATCGTGACCCTTTTTACTAAAAAAAAAATCGTACCACACTTCTCCTAAAGTTATTACTATGGGGGTAATCAGACGTTACGAATCGTACTTTGGAAACATCGACACGCAAATTGGTTTAAAAATTCACTCACGGTTATCGCCGGTTAAACGCTGCTAAAGTCCGGCTCGCAAAAGCAGAACTTCTGTCTGAGTTACCGCTTTTACAAAATCCCACGCACCTCCGGAATAACAAATATGCAAACGTCATTTCTATATTTATAGTCGAACTATAATTTACGTGGGATGCATTTACCTCTAGCATCACATAACAAAAATCGCAACGTTGTACGAGTTTCTATGAGCAATAAGTTATATGACGTATAGTTTTATGTAATTACTAGGATTTAGTTTGTAATGTACAAGCTCTTGAATTTAAGTTGACTATAGTAGTAATGAAATTTCGCCAAAGCTCAGTAACGAGGCCTCACTTTTTCAGCACGGGAACGCAATTCGCATTGCTGTGATTTTTCAGCGAGAATTGAAGCTTTACTTTCAGATTGAAAGCGTCAACGCCATTAATCGAACTACGTCTTTTATACGGGCGTAAACTGGACATTCGATCGCAGCGAAAGGTCATTCACTGGTTGTGTCAACGCCGAATGCGGCCTAGGTGAGAATTTCAGCCAGCGTGGCCCGGGTCAACGGACTGCCAAATAAAGATGCAAAATCACTGGATGGGTCAAGAGTTCGTTAGGGAACGTTACACACTAGCAAACGAACGTTCGACATTTCGTTAGTATAGTTCAAACATGAACGTTTCTTCCAATATGCTAACACCCCCCCCCCCACAATCCCCTCCCCTTCATAAATTGCAATATGGTGTATCACCTGGACTTACAGGCGCATGACATTGAACCCTGACACCTAAAATGCTAAACATTTACCGCAAAAAAAAATATTTCTTTACTAATTAATAACCTGTTACATGGACATTTAACCGCATTTCGTCTCAGGTTCATCAAATCGTTAACAATCTGCGTTTATTTATTTTTGTTTAAAATGAGGAACGTGAAATCGACTGCGGAGTGAGATGGCGTTCCATATCAAGTTATATTTCCCTGAATTATTCCACGTTGACTTACTGAAATCGGAACAGTTTCAGTGCCGATATGAGAGTGCTAATGAAACGCCTCGTTCTATAAATTGCAATTTAACACCCCTCCTCCAAATTAATATGGGTACTCAGACAGAAGCTTTAAGAATAGCACTTTTGGTAATGTTTTAAAATAGCTCACTGTTTTGTACACGTGACTCGAGCCACATGTCAAAAGGATTGCATTAATCGGTTTCAAAACTGTGATTAGTGCGTTAATTTAAAACATTGCCAAAGTACGCTTGGTAAAGCTTCTGTCCGAGTTCTGCTTACGTTCGCCAGCGTCTACACTGGAGAAGACATTGAGGACCTTTGAGCAACATTAAGTTTTTCTATTTACATCCAGCGTGGGCGTAGCATAAGTTCATTTCCAGAAACAAGTGACAACAACGAGCAACATGAATTTCCTTGAAATTTCCTCCAGTGTGGACATCAGCTTAAGTTAATCCACTAGCCATCCGCTGATGGCTCCCACCAGCGGACGATGTTCGATTGATTCCGTGAAGCACTAATCCCGTGAGAAGAGTACTCAGACAACCGAAACCGTACTTTTACTTCAGACCTGCACCAGCATATTCGTTCGCACTTCGCAGTTGAGCTAATCTCGCTATAACAATTAGTACTGCACGCAGATGCTTTCCATTCTCCAGCACTTTCCATTCCCGTACTCCGGGCAGCTTTTACCCGAGCCATCAGATTTGTTAGCTCAGGTTTTTGTTTCCCGAGCAATCGCCTCCCAGACGCGTTGCAACATTGGCCGCATTCCAAAGCGTCGTCGCACGCGAAACTGCGAAATGAACCCAGGACCAATTTTTTTCCCCTGCAAATTCGGCTGCTTTTGAAACGCAATTTTTCGGTCCAAGGCCGCCACGGGACGGGTGGCGCCCGAGGTCCGAAGCCCGGGGAAGGCCATCTTGGCCGGCCGCAACTTGTTGCCCGAAAAGCCGCGGGCCAGTGTCTGCGACGGCGGTGGGACCTGAGGCCGAGAGGGGGGCCAAAATAA
>JAQGAO010003519.1:0-16843 GCA_034697705.1 Ommatoiulus sabulosus | reverse complement strand
ATGCTCCAGTTATCCATACATGTTGTTCTCCATCCGGGTTCGACCCTGGCTATTATACATGTATTTATTCAGGTGTACCATATAATGTATTGATTTTAGAACTTCAACGAAGAAGGTATACGTACAGCTGGGTTATCAACGTCATTCAGCTCATTCTCCAATATGTATCGATATACGCAATTTGTAAATTAACCCTTATCTCAGTGTACATGCAGGCCGTGGAAAAATTTCGAATTCTTCACTTTATGAGACAGCAAAAAAAAGTTAAATAGTTACTTGGTTTTAAATCATTGTCTGCCTGCCTTTGACCCTTATACTGTATATGCACAAGCACATGAATAATTAATAGTAAATACACATTTTCACATTGCGTCAAAACATATTGGGGTGCATATATAGGCAGACGTACCCCATTTGAATGACGTCGATTTATACAAAACTTAGTTTGTGTATTGCAAAAATATGAGTACATGTGTTATAACGACACGCAACTATAGCCTACGTTTTATATTTTGTAGAAATTGTTGGGAGACTATACCGTTTGGAGGCTATGCATGGCCTCGCCTACTCGTATACCTGTTCCCTCGGCAAATTACTGACCTTTTTATCAGGTAATTATGTGAACCGAAGTGCCATATGGTTTCGCGTTCTACACGATTGAACAGTTGAAAATATATTGCTACATATCCGATAACGTATGAGAGCCAGGTAACGAGGACGATACTTATATGGCTTTTGATTCAAATTCGCCGTTGCTGTCGGAAAATGACATTACCGCTAATGGAAAGATTATTTCAAATGTTCCTAAAAAGAAGTCCAGATGTTCAGGTATGTTGAAATAGAAACCAGAAAAGTGAGAAATATCGGAAATATGAATTGATCGCTTAGGTGTTTTATACTTCTATTGGTGTCTGAAGTAGACTACATGTACTGTACGACTGTAATAACTGCATGCTAAAAAAATGACGTCAAAGTTCCTCCAGATTACGACATTTTTTCCTTATAAAATATCATTTTTTTGGTCGGAAAATGACGTCATCTTTTGGTAATTTTGCCATTTCATTTTCACAATTTTTACTTAGTTTTTCAATGTTTATTGTGAACTCAGATTTAGCGAGATTTTAAAATATGTCCTTAAATTTTTAATATAATATGGGTCGATTCATTTATTTTATCAAGTGATCTCCCCGTGCCACCACATGCACCGTTTTTTTGGTTCGTTTGGTTAATTGTAATATTTTATTAAGTTTTCATAACAAATTAACCAATTTTTATCTGTATTTAAGTTTCTATTTAACGCGCGGTGTTATAGGACATGCTTATAAAAACCAACTTCTCGTTTTGCTTTGTCTCCAGTGCACAACTACTTTTCAACGTACGTTACCAAAATTAATTAACAAAAGTTACCAAACTATAGTAGCACATGTGCTACCAACAATACATATTTACTGTATGTTAATGTGAATGTTTATAGTTTATAATCAACCGACGCTAATATAGCTAACAAATCATCCTAAAAAACATTAGTACAAAGCGACGGATTTGCCGCTAATAACCGGAAAAATACGTACAGTACATGTAGCCTACATACTGTATGTATTTTTGGCAGTGCATGTGCTACTGCAGTTAGTTATCGTATCAGGAATATTACTTCAGGATATTGTGATAACATTCAACATATGAAGTACTGTATATGGCTTCTTGTTATTGAAGTGCATGTACTGTAGTTTCAACGTAACATATGGCCCCGAAGGCGACCTGCATTTCAAGCCCCAATTTCCTCCCAGTTTTTATATTTGTTGTCCCTCACGAGTCAATATGCACACTTCAAAAGTGACATAACTTAATTTTATTCAATTGCAATGAGAAGCAGAAATCTCCAAAATTTGAATGAACTATAAAATAACATGGCCACTAATGTTTTTAGTTATAATCCTCCCATCAAAACCATGTAAAAATAAAAATATTTTGTCCCTATTCCTAACAGAGGGGCTTAAAAACCACGTTAATTAAAACACATGAAAGGTTTAATTTTATATCAAATAATAATAATTATTATTATTGAAAATTCTTGGCATAAAACACGATTGGTTGATGTACTTGTACTCATTCTACATTTTGGTAAATTATTTATGGCACATTTTTCTTTTTTTTTATAGATGTATTGCAGACACGATATATTTTAATCCTGTTATGTTTTTTCGGAACTTTTAACATATATGCCACTCGAGTGTCTCTTAGTATTGGTTTAGTATGCATGGTGAATCATACAGCCGTTTTACAACACACACGCCACCATAAGTATTCAAACATGACTATGGCTTCGTGCCTCCTGAGTGAAGAACCAATATCATCTAACAGTTCGCATGAAACTTCATTTAGCAGTGAAGTGAGAATATCAGTAATAATTGACATTATTGAAATTATTTATTTGAAATGTCCTTTAAATGTAAATTTTTCCATTTCCAGGACGGCCCATTTATTTGGGATGAAGAAATTCAAGGAATCATATTGAGTTCCTTCTTCTGGGGCTATGTAGTCACTCAGCTTGCAGGTTAAAAACGATTAATTAATATAAATTTAATTTCTGAGCTATAGTGTTTAACTGTATTGGTACGTTTTAGGAGGGTATTTGGCGGACAAATATGGAGGCAAATGGGTTTGGGGTTGTACCCTTTTAATCTCTTCTCTCTTGACAATGCTTGTTCCATTTGCCGCTTACTTTGGGACTACATTACTGATATGTCTACGAATAATTTGTGGTGCAGCTCAGGTAGGCTGCTTATAGAAACCAATTAATCGCACGAATTAAATGCATTTAATGATCGTGATGAATTTTTAGGGTTTTACTTTTCCTGTCGTCTTCTCTATTGTTTCAAAATGGACTACAGTTCAGGAAAGAACTATTTTGATATCTATATGCCAGGCAGGTAAACCCATTTTATGATCTTGTATTTAATGCAATGGACTTATGCATAGATACGCAAGAAGCGGTATCACGTGACTCTTTCATTGGATCCTCGACTAAAGGAATGTATCACGGGGTAATTTTTGTCAGTAGAATGAATTAATATTCATCTGATACCGGAATCATGACGAAATCTGCGTATGGTCCATTGATCTAAATATGTTTAAATACTTATTACCTGCACGGTTCCAGGAGTTCCATTTGGAATCGTCACGACATATTCCTTGGCTCCTGTTTTATGCAAGTCGCAGTTTCTTGGTGGATGGCCATCTTTATTCTATTTAATTGGTAATGCTTATTACCTACTCTATCAGAAATAATTAATGGTTAGTACAAGATTTGCTAAAGCAAGAGAATAAATAGACGGTGAAAAGCACTGAATAATTGATATATCTATTAAAAAATTATAAACCACATTCTAGGCTGAAGTAAAAATATTTCAGAATTAGCCCAATTTTCTGTTACACTCAAAACAGTTCATATAATTTCTAAGAGTTTAATAAGTTTAATTAATGAGTTTAATTAACATACGCATGTAATTTAATCCTTGTTTCTGGCGATGAATTTAAAGAAAATCATTATTGATTTTATATTCTGTTGAGGAATTTTTATTATAATTTTCAAAGAAAACAAAAATAACCGAATTAGATTAAATATATTTAGCTATAATAGTACTATTATATACTCAAATATACTATTTGAAGTATCGATATCTTCAAATTTCACAACCTTTAGTATTCTATATGATTTATTAGTAATATTTAATTTTGAATTACTTGTCAGGTTTCCTTGGTATTATTTGGTTCGTATTATGGAGCCTTTTGATGTACGACTCTCCATCTTTACATCCCCGGATAACCCAAAAAGAGAAATTATACATCGAAAGAGGAAACATGTGCGATCCCGAGTCACATCTGGTAGGAAGAAACTAAATTTGACTTTCATTGCTGTAAGCGCATAATGAACAGAACAATTTTAAATTTAAGATTCAAATTCCATGGGGAAAACTTTTAAAATCGACACCATTATGGGCTTTATGCATATGTGATTTTTGCCAATCTTACAAGTATTTCATGATGGTCACTCAACTTCCAACGTATCTAAAAGTTGTCCTGCATTTTAATCTACAAGAGGTAATTAATTTTACCTGACAGAGTTGCATTCGAGTATGTTTGTAATGTCCGTTTGAAGATGTGCTTTTATTTGACAGAATGGAATGATCAGCTCTGTGAATCCATTACTTAGCCCAATGTTTGCAATATTATTCAGCTGGATGGCTGATTATCTAATAAGTAGACGGAAAATTAAAGTTTCAGCACTTCGAAAGGCCATAACTTCTGCAGGTTTATACATATTAACAATCTGATCAATGCAAAAATAAAATATTTTTTCAACTAAACGTGAACTAATTCCATAACTGATATTGAAAAAGTCTAGGGAGCTTCGCATGCAAACAATGCGATGATACACTGTGCAGAAAACAGGTTATGTTAGTTACAAAAATTCATATTTTCGTCTTTATTTTTGTAGATTCTTTCGTAACTACCATATGTCTACTGTTAATAACAGTACTGTCATGTCAGAAGGTTGCAATTGTTACGCTGATTTTACTCAGTTCTTTCATGGAAAACATGGCCGTGGCGGGTATTAATATGTCCCCTTATGACATGTCACCCAATTTTGCAGGTAATAATGTCAACGTATTTTTAATTCCTAGAAAATAAATATTGCAAAAAACAATATCGAAAGTGCATGTAGATTTATAAGTGTTGACCTTTGAAGTCGATGCAACTGCATGCATACCAAAATGCAATTCTAAATTGTAGCCATATACATGTACATGTATAATGTTGAGAAATTCAACAAAAATACAAGTAATCATATGACCTAAATTTATTTTATACTAACTAAGTTAGTACTAAGTGGAATAAGAGTATTCTTCCTCGGTTTAAACAATAATTATGCTTGCACATCAATCTCCATCATTTTTTTAATTATTTAGGTACAATTAAAGGCTTGATGCAGACATTTTCAGGAGCATCAGGAATTTTAGCACCCTATATCATAGGAATTTTAACTAAGAATAACGTAAGTGTATTGTACTCACCATGAACATACATGTATAATGTACGTACAATGTGATTACTGACATTTGAATTTAAATACATAGAATACGAAATCTGCTTGGGACGTGACGTTCTATATTGCAGCTGCATTGTACATTGTTGGAGGTATAGTATTTGTGATTTTTGGTAGTGGCAACATTCAACCTTGGAATAATAAAGAAAATGTTTCGACTAACGGTTGCAAGAATGATGAAGATGACTATGTTATTATATTTGAACGTAACAAAGATATAAAAGGTATTAAATGAAAGATGTACAAGCAATATTTGACTAGAGCCTAAAATATACTTCGTTGGTTGACCGATATGTTGGTGTTATGAGAATAAAATATTTGTATCTGATGAAAAAAGTATATTTCAAATAATTCGCCGCTGCTTAAAAACAGCTAGCAAATTTTTATAAAAACATTTTTGAAAAAAAAAAAAAACTGCAGTCGTTAATCACATCGACAAGAAATGCATTGAAAAAATGCATGCGTTTGAAAATATATTTACAGTGTAATCGATTGAATCAGAATTTACTTTGTGAATTGGGGTCCATTGTTATTCGGACTCCGGATAGTCCGATTTTGTTTAATGTAATAGCAATGCCCACACTACATGGAATTGTATGTGCTGACTGTAGGGAATTGAATTGAATTTCAATTCATTTCAAAATACATTTAACTACATTGAAATTCATTTTTTTTAAATGCGTTTAGAATTTTAGTAAATGCGAAATGAGTTTTCAAAAAACATTCTAAAGTGCTATATGAAATGTCTTTCAAAATGCATTTTGAAATTTTGTAAAAATGCTTTTCAAAAATCTTGCTATTACCGCCAAAGGCATTTTGCAGTAGAAATTTGTTCCAATCTACCTACAGTACAGTGAATTTCATTCTGTGTTAAGCTCATTTAATGAAATGTCAATTGTTTTTTTCTCAATTTATTAGTACTGTATATGTTTTTATACACTTTGTAATCCCGGCATCTTTCATAAACATTTTCACTTAATACTGTAGATACAGTACATGTACTTGTATCTCATGATATTTTTTCATCAGAAGGACGATAATAAGTATCCGTATACGGTTTTGTAATCCAGATTATGCCCCTTTATTTAGTTTACCGTATTTATTTTATTTAATTGTTAGTAAAATCGGTCACCGATAATTAATATATTAGAAGTACTCAGACAGAAGCTTTGCGAATGATACTTTTAGCATGCAATCGTGCAGTCATGGGGGAAAAAGGAATGTATTGATTTAAAAACAAAAGATAACCTTGAGGGAATTTTTAAACCAATCAACATGTCGATTTTGTATAAGCCTACTTGATTTCATGACTGCCAAAATTACCGTTTGAAAACGTCTTCCAAGCAGTTAACCTATAGTGCTTGATATTAGGCCAAAGATCATTTTACATGGCCATATACTTGTATATATAAGCTGTCTTTGACACAGCATACTCTATTTATTAAAGTGAATCAAGCGATGCGGGACATTTATTGGTAACAATAATTTACATTTTTGCGGTCGCCTCCTCGTGAGAGTTAAACGGTTTTGTTCCAGTATGGTTTTCTGCAGAGCTTTTCCTGAGGACGTTTGAACAGGATGGACAATTTCTGGATTATACGTGACCTACAGCTAGTATCTCGACGGCCAAAGTAAGATTTGTAAAACTTCTGTTGGGTTGTAACATTTTCCTCTTAGCTTTCGAAATCGCACGTGCCAAGATTAAAAATATGCTTTTTTCGAACCTTTGTGGTTGCGATTTGTCATATATTTACAAGTTTTTTTTATTTAAAAAATATGGGGAAAGGTTTTTAACAAATTCTTATTTTTCCAATTTACGCAATGAAATTACTTACTGTACTTAACCCATTACACATTTTTCTACGATCATCAGCGTTTCCTTACAAGCTCACCAATTCGTCATATTCCTTATTTTTTTTTTTAAATTTAAGTAAAAATGAAGTAAATCAACACGCATCTTCAAATTGAATGGTGTTGATACAGAAAATTTGACTATAGGATGCATTCATAGCCCGATTTCTCTTAATGAAAATACAGCTGTAATAAAAATAAATGAGGAAACTTAATTCCTGAAAGAAGATTAATTTACGTGTTGAAAAATATATAGTAAACCTTTCAAATTAGGATATTAAACGCCAAAAAGGACAATAAGTTTAATTTTGTGTACTGGTGATTTACTATTCACCTTTTTCTAGACTTAAAAGATACTTTTGGTCGCCCCATGTACTACAATTAGGAGATATAATCGCCTTTAATCAAATTGAACAGCATTTTTTTTTACAATAAATGTATGTCGCAGTTGCATTGGAATTAGCTTTATTTGCCAGGAACGAAATCAATTTTATGGTACAGTTTATTGTTTACCTTATTGATGATAAACAAGCCAAAAAAGTTTGAAACAGATAAGTATACAGTAGATCTGTCGATTGTCTTGCGAATTAGTAGGTGCATCCTCTTTGGAAACTTGGACGAAAGTAGTTTGCTTTCAAGCCGTAACTACCGACATTATCGTGAATTCGTTGCAACGTTTGATGTGATAAAGTATCTTCTCGTGACAGAATCCAAGCATAAACTGAAATTTTAAATTATTGTTAACTTTGTCATCATCAACCATGGTTGTAGTTGTTAACTTTATAAAGCAATTATTTTAATGATACGAAATTCTGCGGTCCAAAAATCGTTTGTAAATATTTGGGGTTTAATAAGTAATTATAATTATACTTTCGTTCATTATTAATAGGTTTATCATTTGCTACTCATACAATTCTGTTATAGTTTATCGCTGTTTTAAAATTACGACGATTACTTACCGGTGTGAAAAGATTGCGTACCACTGCAAGCGTAGACTAATGCATAACTTGTGTAATCTGTGTCTAACACATAATAGTAGAGGTAATCTCTTGGGTTACTTTCGGGGCCTTCTTGAAGGTCTAAAAGAAATGTATGATTAAAGGGTTGTTCCCTAATTCAGGGAATAACTCCTGATGGTAAATATTGCACGGAATGTATCTGAAATGTGATATACCAGGTCGGGTGAAAACAGTCCACTTCGCGGGTTCATTTTCGTTATTCATTCTACCTTCTTGGAAGAGCCTAGATCTTTGCTGCGTTCTGCAACAAACACGTGATGAAAATGTGCTACATTTCGAATATTGACTTTTTATATGATGCATTGGAGAATTTCAGATTGCAATACTGTATACAGTAGGCCTATAGCTATTCTTTTATCCAAATTACTAAATACATGTCATTCTCATATCACACCTAATTGCATGCATTTTATTTTTAGCAAGTATATGATACGTATTGGACGTATGATGGTAGTAATAAGTCGTTATAATAAAAGTTGGTACTTGCGTATTATCCTAGACTACCTAACCTAACCTTAACCTAGCGTGACCTAACGTAACCTAGACCTTTATAAAAACAGTTAGATGGGATAGGAGCAGTTGGTTCAGGTAGTCTAGGATAATACGTAATTAAGTACCTAAAAGTTTATAATATATTTAATTTTAAATTGAGCATTTAAACACCTACATGTATAATGGAAAGATATGTTTTGCAAAAAGCGATTTTCTATATTAAACTGTTCTAAATGACAGGCAACTAAAACATTCGAAGTGCAATGGTTCAAAACCGTGGACTTGGACTGTTTCAGTAACCTCCAATTATATTTGTAATCTAGAAAATGGTTATTTTCAAATTTCAACCCGTAGGCTATAATGTATTGTAAGGATTCAGTTTGTTGGATACTACCATAATCAACAATGTTATGGGAAAATCTTATTGTATTTCAGTCTTTCATTGGTACTTACATGATATTTACGAAACTGGAATTAAAGTAAGCTGTCCTTGGGTTAATGAGCGTAATATTCACAGTATTACATTTGCTTGTTTTGATAACCACGCCAAAAAATCCATCATGATAGTCTTCAATTTCATACCAGAATCCTTCAAACTAAGACAACAAAAGTTTCATCATGAATAACGAACAACTTGCAGTTTGGCTTCTAACCAAAGGACTTCACATTTTGCATTGAATTCTGCCTCAAATTCGACAAAATGGCGGCAAAGTCAAATTTAACCTTATAGTCTCTAAAGTTATCTTAAAATTTTAGAAACTTACCTTCGCAGGCTCGAAATTTTCCATCACCCGTGGCTCAGGACATGATCCGAATCCCGGATCACCGCATGAAAACATATTTAAGATAGACAGAATGAAAAGAGCGGACATCAAACTCGAACTTGGTGCCATCTTGCTTATAGCTGGTGGATATGGAGACCTAGCGCTATATCAACGTAAAACTATAGACTGTTTGAAGTCACCGAGAAAAATGAAGGCATATAGGCTGTGGATTTTCCTGGGGTTTATATAGTGAAAAATTATACTAATTATTCGTATTTTGTCCAATTGTCATTCATCCACAATTTATAGCTTGTTTGATTATCAATAAACGAAGCGGATAAGTGGAATTCAATAATTATTAACATAGTTTTTGGAAATATTCTCTCCATAAATCAATGTTCTCGATTATGACGAGAATATCAAGCGCCATGCGCAAGTAATTAATAAATAATTGCAGACAACTAACGAGCAATAGGGGTACTCAGAAAGATGCTTTACGAATGGTTATAGGCTACTTTCGGCAGTCGTAAAGTCACGTGTGCAAAATCGACAAGCTAATTGATTTAAAAAATCCACTAGTGTTATCTCCGTTTTCCGAACAAATTCCAATATTGCAATCTTTTTGCACACGTAAATTCACAACTGCTAAAAGTTATAAGTCCCGTGTCTGAGTACTCTTAATGAGTATACTGTATGCTCGTCCAGTGACGTCCAGTCTGACGCAAATACATTTCCAGGATCGCCACTACGAGGAAAAATTTAGTATAAAACATGTTGTGTGAAAAGCGTGCACAATTGCGGGAAAATACACTATGAATAACATAAATATTCAGCGATGCCAATTCAGAAAGTTACAAGTAATTTTTAGCGTGAATAATGTGAAAATGTTTCTAGTTTCTACCAATGTTTTTTCTAACGAAGAAACATTCAAATATAATGTAGTTTGAATGAAAACGTTTAAAATAACATTCACAACATGGAATTTTATTAGAACGCACTTTATATTTTCAATACTTTCTATATTTTTATCTACAGTAGAAACTTTTAAAACAATTTATCCATAATTTAATGTCTTCCGATTGAATGAAATTTCCAAACGTTGAGTGAGTTTTTAATCATTGCTAGATAGTTAGAGCAACGTTTTTTAGAAAAAGTATTGATTGATGAAAAAGCAAATGCCAAAAATGACTGTACGAAAACACCACTGTTTTAGATGTATAAAAAAACAATTCAAATGGTTGACTGTTGAAATTGATAAGAAGATTCACCTAAAAAATTGATACACTACGGGAATTGACCTAACTGCATGCACTACAGTAAACCCTGCATACATTGAACACCTCCGGGACGGTAAAATTCGTTCAATGTCGACAGGTGTTCATTATATATCAAAAATTAAAGAATATGATTAATTTGTTTAATACATGTATTATGACTACTTTACACCTTATTAATATTATAATGATCTAGTATTTCATTGCATTTATTTAAAAAAAGTGAAAAATTAACAACTGCTGCATCTTAGGACGATTATCATACAATGTACATGTATAGTTGTACATTCTATGATGGTCTTTCCTGTCATTAATACACTTGAAATTCACTTGAAATTATTGGCATCATCTCGACTAGGATTGATTTTTCATGCTACATTTCATTAATGAACACTTCCATCCTCCTTTCTGCTCTTCAGAGTACAGTATATGCAGTAATGTACAGTAGATGAATTACAATTAAAAGAAATTGTTCAATGTACAAAGTTAAATTTAGCACCGGAGTATAGGGGGCGGCCGATGAAAAGTGTTCACTATTCATAGTATGCAAAGTTCAATGTATAGAAAAAATTTAACATGGGCTTCTATGAAGAAAAAATGTGTTCAATGTTCACAGAGTAAAGTTAAACCTGCTACTTTCAATACCTCTATACATTGAAACTCTGTCAACATTGAACAATTTTTTTCGGCCTAAATTTTTCTCCGTAGAAGCCCAACAAAAAATTGTTCAATGTTGACAATTTCAATGCATAGAGGTGTTCAAAGTAGCATGTTTCACTTTACTCTGTGAACATAGAACATTTTTTTTCAGCCCGAATTTTATTCCAATGGTAAATTAACTGTGTATTGAACAATTTTTCTAAGTTGTAATTCAACTATACTGTACAGTAATGCATACCATACTCTAAAGAGCAAAAAGGAGGATGAATTATTGAAATTAGGGATGCAAAGGAGTAACGAGGGGATAGAGGAATAAACCTAGACTTGAAAAACACCAGACTTGTCTTATGACAAGTCCGAAGATGAAGTCATTTCTTGTCGAGATGACGTTAATTCAGCTTAAAATACCTTGAAATTGCTTGCCTTTCAGAAATTTGACGATTATAGTTTCAAGTGTATTAATGGCAGAAAAGGCCATCATAGAATACAAATACTGTGTACAAGTATGATAATCGTTCAAAGATGCAGCAGTCATTAATTTCTCACTTTTTTAAATAAATGCAATGAATTAATACAAGATCATTGTATTATTAATAGGATGTAGAGTAGTCATAATACACGTATAATACGAAAATGCTTAAATATTGTTTATAATACGATTTTATAAAAAAACGATAAAATTTATCAAAAGAAAATTACCTGCAGCAATCATTCAAGAGAAAAACATTTCTAGATTGCTTCGAAATAAAAATTTATTTAGTTGTCATTACGGTTTACGATGATTAATCCCTTGCGAATATTCCTAATGCATTTGGTGACACCGAGACCAAATATTCGGCTATTAATCATACACAAAATGAGCCCAACAAAAACAAAAACGCAGACTATTTATGTACATGTAGTTAGCTAACCTGAGGTTAGCGATAAGCTGTATTTGCTAACCGCAAACTGCAAGTACATGTATATGTATGTATCTGAATGACTACGAAGTTCATTCATAAGGCCACCAGCTGTTAATTCCCATATTTTATCCTTCAAAATTTACATATTATTTCAATGGTACATGTATAAAACTCACAAATATGTTTCAAAATAATTTGGAGACTCGCACGCATCTGATACTGTATGTCCCAACTTCAAACACTTATACCTGTACACCCATTGAAAATTGGACATGTATGTGCACATGAACTTTCTCAATCCTTTGACCCCACTTATTTAAGTGAGTCAGGCTATGTGCGAAACATTCAAATTTAATAACGGTACTCCGTCCATTGGAAAATTCCACCATTGCAGTTATGAATACGTAACACTCAGAAGAAGTATGGAATCCCCTCAAGAACACAAAATAATAAAAACGATTTGCGGTTTTCCTTTCTTTACAAGTTTTTTTAGTTAAAAAAAATGAGAAAAGTTTTTAAAAAAAATACATTTTGCCAAATTTACCCAATGAAATGTTACTTGAATGAAAAATACGTTTTCTCCATTCATAAGCTTTTGCTTACAGGTTAACGTCAGATGGAATGGTATTGGTAGAGAACATTTGTTTACAATGCGTTGATTCCATTAATAAGCATAATAATTAGATTAATAATAAATGTGAAAATATGTACTTTAAAATAAAAAGATAAATTTAAGCATTGGAAATATGTTTCTCAATCTTTTCTTGCCTGGTATATATAGGAGAGTTAACCTTTAGAATTATGTCGCCATTTTCCTCTGTTCACTTGTGCTCTTTACTCATTGTTTGATCTAAAAATACGCTTGACCACCCCCTATAATAAACTTGAGTGATATAATCATTTTCCATGATTAATTAAAAACAACATTGCAATTATTTCTTTGAAATTTGCTTTATTCGCCAGGAACGAAATCACTTTTGACATACGGTACATTGTTTATCATCTTGATCACATACATGTCAAGTTGTGTAAAATAAATAAATGTAGAACATTCGACGATTGTCTTACCAATTAATAAGCGCACCTATTTTGGACAGTTGAACGGAAGAAATATTTATTTAAACCGTAACGATCGAGGTTATCGTGAATTCTTCTCAACGTTTGGTGAGATAAAGTATCTTCTCTTGACAGGATCCAAGCATAAACTGTAATTTTAAAGTATGCTGGTTATTAAATCTTTATTTTGTTGCTCCAAGCATCAGAGGTCCAAACAAAATTTTCCTAATCTTTGCATTTCAATAAGTAAATATACAGTACGTGCATAAACTAAACAGATGTAGGACATCTTGAAGAGAAAATTTATTCCACAATGTACTTAAAAATTCATGAGTTAACCTAACCTACTCAGTAAATAGTATCCATGGTTTTTTATATTGAATTTGTCACAATAATTTTAATTGTGTTGAAAATTTTTAAAATAAAGTTTTTTGAAATAGTTTGATCTGGGTGAAATTGCTTTCAAAATTCGTAACCCTATCTCTGGAATCTGGATCTAATTTTGAAATTTGTCAATCAAAAAGCCGTCTGTAGAGAAACATACACAGTATACACTGGCTCGTAAACAAGTAATGTTTACTTGGATAAACAAAGGGAATTTAGTCGAAGGATATTTGGGGGAAATTTTTTTCTAGCAAAAATGTATCAGATGTATCAGATATGGTAAAATACTTTGCGCCAGAACTATAATTTGGAGCAACGTTTCGGACTTCGAAACATTGAATTTTTTGTATTCGCTTGTAAAATTACGCTTACTGCTTACCGGTGTGAAAATAGTCGGTTCCACTGCAAGCGTAAACTAATGCATAACTTGTGTAATCCGTTTCTAATACAGAATAGTTGAGGAAATCTATTGGGTTACTGTCTGGGCTCTCTTGAAGGTATTAAATAATTGCGTAATAAAAGATTAGTCATGTAATTTCGGAATTAATTTCTGGAAAAATTGCACTACATTTATCGGAAATGTGATTTTACCAGGACGGGTGAAGACAGTCCACCTTGCTGGTTCATCTTCTTTATTCATTCTACCTTCTTGGAAGCGTCTAATTCTTTCTTGGGTTCTGCAAGATAAACACATGATGATAATAAGTGATAAATTTCTAATATTGGCATCTTAATATGACTTATTTGATAATTTCACATAAAGTTTTCATCTTATAAAATATTAAATGCGTCACTGCGTGTCATTCTCATATCGTTTCAATTGCATAACTCGTATTTTTACACGTATACAGTATGTGCATACACGTTCTGGGCATGTACATGTATCAATCACGTGTTTGCAACAAATAAAATGTTTACATAAAATGTATTTTGTATTATGGTGTTGTATAAGCTAATTTTCCTCATTGATTGCGTTTCAAATTCTTTATATGAAAATTTTTGCTAAATGCTGTTTTCTACATACATGTATATAAAGTTTTAAAGATATTATTTACAACCCTTCTAATTAAGGACCAGGTTTGTTGGATTATCGATCATCAATGTGCATGGTAGAAAATTTGTTTTAAATCGTAGTTTATTACTGTCCTTCATTGGTACTTACATGATGATTACGGTGCTGGAATTAAAGTAAGCTTTCCTCGGGTTAATAAGCGTAATATTCACAGTACTGCATTTTTGCGTCTTGATAAACAGGCCAAAAAATCCATCATGATAGTCTTCAATTTCATACCAGAATCCTGTAAACTAAAACAAGAAAATCTACATCACGAATAACGTATGACGATCGACCATTTGTATTTTTGCTTCTTGTCCCAAGTTTTGCTTTAAATTCTGCTTCAATTTCGATTAAGTGGTGGCATCTGCATCATTTATCGACTGTTTGGATTGCCTTGGATGCCTTTAGGCTAATCATCCTATTTGTAGAGTAACTCACCTTCGCAGGGTCGAAATTTGCTTGCACCCGTGGCTCAGGACATGCCCCAAATCCTGGATCACCGCATGAGATCATGCTTAAAATAGACAAAATGAAAATAGCGGACATCAAATTCGAACTTGGTGCCATCTTGCTATAATTTGGTGGTTTGGACGCTTAGCGCGGTATCGACGTAAAAATTCGAGACTGGTTGAAGTCAACCAGAAAATGAAGGTTTAAATAGTGAAAAGGGGTCCTAATTATTCGCATATTTCATTCATCCCAACCTTAATGCTTGTTTGATTATTAATAACCACTGAATAACCAGCAAGGTAAATGGAATACAATTACCATTGACCTAGTTTTGTAAATAGACTTTCCATAAATCTACATGTTCTCGAATATTGCGACAATTTCGAGCGCCATATGTGTAAGCAATTAGTAAAAATGGCTGATAACGGACGAATAATTTGGGTTCTCAGTCAGACGTCTTAAGAATGACAGTATTGGTAGTCGTGGAGTCACGTGTGCAAAAACGACTTACTAATTGGTTTAAAAACATAACTTTAAGGGCATAACTATACTACAACAATTAACGCATTTCTTTTGCGCACGTGACCTCGTCTGCCAAAAGTGCCATCGTAAAGCATCTATCTGAGTAACTCGAATGTACGGTATGCATATATAATGATCAACTTGTTCATTTTAATTGAATGTGATTCGTAGGTATAGGTTCCTGGAATTAGTTCTGACGCAAGTACCATTCTATAGGAAAATTTCAACAACATGTAGTGTGAAAAGTGTACACAAGTGCGTTAAAACGTACCAAAAATAACATACAATATTTACAGGTATACTGTAGGGCCTATATATACAGTGTACATATTCAGCGAAAAAAATTCGTAAAGCTAAACGTAGGCTATTTTTCATGTCACTTAATTACTTGTGAATGCATGTTTTCGCGAATTCCTTTGTGAAAAAGTAATGTTTCTACATTATTTCTTTATCGTTTCTCCAGCGGTAAACTGTTTTCACTAGAAATCTCCTTTGATATAAAATAATTTTAAAAAAAACATTTGCGAAATGGAATTATACAATAAAACGTAATTTTTCTATTCTGCATTCTTTCGGACGATCTTCCTTTATACTTTCATTCCTTCATATTTTCATACGGTAGATAAAAATTGATAAACCTATATATAGGCTTCAGGTTCTAATCCCGTTAGTTAGAAACAATAATTTAATATTTTAAAATATTTGGTGGTATTGAAAAATTTGATGAAATACACTAACATCTGGTTGATTACGCATATCATCTTCATAGCTTTGCATGGCTTCTACATACAAGATAAATGATTTCGGCACGTTAAAGCATGCCCAAATCACACATCCATAGTATTAAATTATATATACTAAGGCTGTATTCGCAATGAACCAATTGAAGACATAAACGGTGGTGACGCCATCTTGAGTGGTTCGAACAGACTTTTTCGGTTGTCAATTTATGTTTCCATAGATTATACAATGAATGTGATTTATTATGATCATGAAGTAGAGCTCTCGTTCATTTCGTTTTTGACAGGCAAAAGGTTGAAATTACGTAGAAATGACGTATGGCAATTTCATCTGCGCATGAGTGACGACGTTTATGTCTTCATTCTTCAATTCGTTGTGAATACTGATGTCACAGTATAACCACAGTATACGAAATATAAGTACGTGCACTCCATTGATGTTTTTGGCTCCGAAAAACACCGCTACGCCACCATGTGTACGAAATGAACACTAAGATGAAGCCACGCCCAGAGCGCTTTGATTGATCGTTTCAAGTTTCAACTTAATTTCTTAAAGTAATCATCA
>JAQGAO010003518.1:0-16843 GCA_034697705.1 Ommatoiulus sabulosus | reverse complement strand
ATAAATATTGTAAAAATTTTTAAAAAAAAAAAAAAAAAAAAAAAACATTATAACAAACAAAAGTCAAAAGTGAATTGAGAATGGGGACGAGGGTGGCTAGTCCTTGGTCAAAATTACGATCAGGTACGCCCACGGGGAACTCTCCCCCCTCCTTCCCCTACAGAGCAAAAAAAGCAAGCGTACAGAATTTGAGTCTGGGGACGAATTACTGCTTGATACAAATGCTAAATAAACACTAGTGCAGTTTAGAATGAAGGATTCAGACAAGTAGAGGGAAGTCAAAATCTCGATAAACAAGGAAAGTCCTCCTTCTAAAAACGTTCGAAAAGTAAGATAGAATCAATAAGTGAACAAGTAAACGCAGTAAGAAATGAATTAAATTATCAGTTTTTCGCATTAACTTCTGACTTATTGACGCTAACTCGCTAGTACTGCATAGACGACTGCAGTTTTTTTTCTCATGTTTTCCTATCACATGTATAGCTGAGATAATGGCATTTACACTTCAATATTGAGAACAACGAGTTATTGAAAGATATACACAGCTATGTACAGTAAAATACATCCTACGTTTGCAAATTACAGAATTATGAATGAAATTGGGACCTGTTTTATCACAAAATTGGGCTCAGCAAATGACATCGAATACTAAAAAGCCAATCTGGCAGAGGTTAGAGGAATCAACACATTTATTCACACATCTGTCCTAAACAAGAGTGGTCGAAAAACTAAAGGTCGGTTACTAAAAATTCTAGCAATGGGCAAGAAAAGCTGTTCTCGAGTTTTTAAATACTCCACCAGGATTTTATGCCGACACCAAAAATGTGTACTGAAGAAGCGAAAACTGACGAAAATCGTTACACAACAACGTCATCACAAAAGATATGGGGTGATAAATATTAATATTTGTTTCAAGTTATTCAAAACATGATGTTGTCCTCATTTTAAGTTTTGGTATATTAGATACGTTCGCATGCAGTATCTAAAGGTCAATTTAATGAATTTATCAAATACAGCTTATGGCTGTAAGTTAAACAAAGATAATATTTTCACAAATTTAAAACCATCATGAAGAAATGTTGGGAACAGAACCCCAGGGAGGAATCGATATGATTACTGGAGGATATTTTGGGAAATATGCGTTGGGAAAAGGATTTCCTGGCCAAGGCAAGATTCATGTCAAAGGACATTCCTGCTCAACAGGCCGCCTACATGGATGCCCTGGGACATTTTAAATAGATGTCAACTAAAAAAATGCTTTCTACGCATAGAAAGTGCCCTCAAATCCATTCTTGTAGGAGAAAGACACGGTTAATTCAGGGCGATTATTTTATTTTGTCTTAAGGCTGATGGATTTTCCCTACAAACATAATTTATGTAAATGGTATTTTTTTAAAAATACTTTTTTTTCTTCAAATACTACTAAATTGACCACGTTCAATGATGTGCAGTTTATAACTTATTACCATTTGCATTGTTTAAGTAAACATGCAACATGTACAATGTCAATAGAATAGCTTGGCTCAAAGAATTGCTTAGATTCAGAAAATCTAAGGATATATAAATGCTTAATTTCACCATTTTTATATTTGACATCCATCAATGCATGTTTAAATATAAGAATTTCATATTTCCATTGCCTGCATTAGGCTTAAGTAGTGTTAACTAATTTGAATCAAATGATATTTTACAAATACAACATGAAGGTAGAGTCGACCTATTAGATAAACATTTAGTAATATCAGTACTATAGTAATTCAAATAGAAAACGAAGTTTCTGTCCAGGCCAGCTATCGTACAAATGTAAATCGTTTATAAAACTGCTGCATTTCCACACCATGGGGGTATTCTCCAAATCAAACATTTTAAAATATGTACACATTTTAATTCGCAATGAACGATGAGGAATTATGCCCAGATTTTAAAACCATTTTCTGTAGATCGAGCAAAAGGTCTCCCTCCACAGGGTGACTCATTCATATTATATTACAATTATAATTACAATTTGGACGATGATTTAATTGCTAAGAACTGCCAACGAAGGAATTATATTTTTTTGCAACATATTCTCAACATGTTGAAAACCGCTATTCAACTGGATTCATTCAATCTACATTGATTATGCGATGATCGATGCTCTCTTTATACATGTGCAAAGTGATGTACAAGTATATTGGGTCACTGTTAAGTTACCAAATTTGCATGAAAATATCCAAAGTTGGAAAAAATTAGCAAACAAAAGATTATAAAGAAAACAGTTGTACAGAATAACCGTGGCGATAGCTCAGGTAAGTAAGGAATCGCTAGGGCTTTCGATTAAAATTCACTTTTTTTAGATTACAAACGAAATTAAGTAGTAAATCCACATCTCCCTTTCTGAATTTAAAATGAAAATGACTAATCCTTCGACCAATTCTGTTTAAAAACGTCGAATTTAAAAATTAAGCATGAATATATAAACTCTGGTAAAGATAAATTATCGAATATTTTGTGTTGCTAGTTTTGCATTAAAAAAGTGCAATGCAAAAAAAATGAAATGAAAAAAAAATTATCTATATACAGTACACAATCACAGCGATTTAAATATCGCAGCGCTTTTAGAAGCGCGATTTGTAATAAATTACCACCATCATTAAGTATTAATTAAAGAGCAATTTGTGACCACATTTTTGTCCTAATTGTGCTGAAGGTACACAAAAATGCAAATATCTGGGGTCGAATTATCGACTTTCACAACTTTGTGAAATTAAGCATGACTGACTATCAATTGGCCCATGAATTTCAAGCACATTCCACAACTAATTAAAACATACCCACAAATCGAATTAATCAACAATCACTAAGTAAGGAGATTGTAACTGGCTTATTAAGTAATGTGCATGCTCCCAAAATGGCGTTCTACCATTGTGAAGGTGTAAAGTAATTCGAATGTTGAACCAAATAAATCCACCATCATCGATCGAAAAAAGATCAAAACATTTGGGGAAAGTTTAAAAAGCAAAAATAAAGTCTACACACCTAAGAACAGCGCCCCTTATATGCGTCATTTGAGCCTATTATTCACAATTTCGAATGTCAAAGCTCCTAGATGCTTGTACTTTCTTCAAGAATAAATGGTTATTACTTCTCGTCCGCCACCACGAACCATCAGCACCTTTTCCAATCCCTCCGTTAAGACTTCGAGGAATTCCATATCTTTGGAACAGTGTTAAAGAACAATTCAGAATCCTACTATAGTCCAAGATTAATGCACAAATATTTGCAAAAATAACAAAAGGATACAATTTTCTTCGCCTCGTGTGACTCTAGGTGGCCCAGGTAAATTTATTATGACTAACTGGGCATCATGAGACTTAGTGACTATTACTTCGTTTAATTTCACAGCGGTGTGCATCCTGCGTACATTGGCCTCATCCCTAAAATTGTCAAGAAATGAAGTAATATTGTTGGTTGTATCCATCAATTAGGTTACATTCACTGATTAATTAAATCTGTCTTCAAGAAAAAGTTATTATTTAACATTTTACATGTAGCATGGTATTTTTAAATAATGGTAAAATTAAATAATATAACTAATCATAAGGTTGACATTATATACGAGTCAATCTGTTTAGCTGGAATGACAATCGCCACTACTTTTCTTTCAATAAATCGTTCTCAAAAATTGCACGTGTGCATATGTAATGCGTTTGAAAATACTCACGGTGTGTGGTTGACAAGCTTTTCGAAAGACGATCCAGACTCCGACTTATGGATGGATCCATCAGGCAATTCCAGCAGCGGTTTTGCGGGAGAGTTTGCTGAGGAATCGTTTTTGGACGGTGAATGGGAATTGCTACGTGCATTGGCACCCAAGGAAGATGACGACACTCCATCTCCACTTGCATTACCAGCAGAGATGAGCGATGAGGCGTCTGCTCCCTTGCCGTCTTCTTTTGATTCGGACACGTCCTGATCCTCATCATCCAGAATCGACACACCATTCACTGGACTATCCAGTCTAGTGACAATCTCCTCCAATTCAGTGTCCTTCATTGGCACGGGGCCGTCCTCCATAATAGTACCGCTGTCTCCAGGAGCAATTCCATTATTTTCCTTGAAACGAACCTTTCCCACAGGACGATTGTCTTCCACAGTCACATGGTGATCCACAATGTTTTGTACCTGCAATTGCACGAAACGCAATGCAGAAGGTAAAAATTAACATCTTCTAGTATTTAATAAGGAAATAAAAAAAACTGAAAAGTGTTAACTGCCCCTACACATCTGTACCAATAATGTAATCAAGTGGAGAGGTTGATAGATGATTGCGCTTGATAAGAGCAAGAAACAAATTTCAGACTTACAATATTAAGTGCTTCTTTCTGGTTCACTCTCAGCTCCTTGAGCATTTGACTTCTCTGCTCCATTATTAAAGTTCTCTCATACGTATATGCTGAAATATCACTGTCCATCTGGGGAGAACCAAACAATACTCAGAAACACAAACTGTACTTTTTAATACGACAAGAAGCCATTGTTCATGACTCTAAAACAGAAATTTACCATTTCCACAACTTCTACTTCAGCTTCGATTCTTAAATGATACAGGAACATTTTTAAATCTTTCTTCATCTGAATACTATTATCTTCCATTTCTGTAATTATTAAATTCTTGCTAAGGATAGCTTCTATTTTATGTATATTGAGAGGGCATAAAAATGAGAATGTCCTGTAAATTAATTAACCATGTATAAGAATACAAAAATGTAGCTATATTTATTCAAACTTTGCGAAATCTTGCTAATTTTTTAAATGAGATTCAGAAAAAAAAAATTATTTTGTACTATTCTGAACATGAGGTATAAAAAGTAAAATGGGCATTCACACATTTGCAGTGAGAAAAAGGATACGAGCAACTGTAAAAATCCTCGTCTTGCAGTTCTTCCACGTTTTGTGTTGTTTGAGCAAGAAGGGTAATAACATAAGTAAGCCCCCATCATCTTTAAAAAAAAGGTCAAGGAGAACACACGATAACAAAATGTTAAACCTATAACTACAGGTGCATTATGGTTAACAACTACGAATATTTTCAAGATGTGGAATTCAAACTTGTAACCAACAGTCATACCAAGTCCAACGGGATCAGAATTTACATAATGAGAAAATAGCTATGCTGAAAAAATAGGATACGGACAATCCACCAAACATCAATATTTCCAGTAACTTTTTCATGGCTGTCAGGAAAGAAGTTAATTCCTTTTGGCACCAAAAGGGCGTTTTTAGCAGCAGAAACGCTCCTTACAGTTTCTGTAGTGTTCATAAATAAAAAAAGTCAAATTATTTTATTGCAGATTTTCAATGATTGACAGATAGTCGATCAACAGCCTAACATTTAACAATTAGCACAAATTACAAGCAATCTTTTAACCTACCTAAAAACACTTTCCATGATCTTTCATCTGGCGACTGTTTCCACCCATAAGGCCATCCAACTATAATTGTATTATGCTTCAGACCTCCCAAGCCTGCTGTCTGAATTCTGATATTGAAAAAATTGGAAGCTTGTAAAATGTAAAAAACTTCAAACTTTCTCATTATTTTCAATGAGGATAAACTTACAAGTGATTTATGCCATCAACGACATTTTTAGCAACCAACACATCTGCAAAACCTTTCACTCGTTCTTCCTCCATAATTTTTTTTAAACTTTGTTTGGCTGCCTGTGCTTCTCCATATTTCCTCGAGAAATCGCCTTCGAGTATGGAACATACTAAAGTTAATCCTTTCCCTGCCTTCAATTGACTAGCAAATGTAACTAGCTTCTTGTATTTTGGCAATAGATCGTCATTAAGTTTGCATAAGACGCAAACCTGTGGTCTAATGGCATGAATGAACAAATATCATAAAATGAAACACCAAATCGAACTGCAATTCATTTTGGAGATCACCTAGAAATAGGCTTTCTAACCTCCAATTTTTGGTGTGCGGTGGTCCTTCTTCCAAACGAAGAAGACTGTACCGAGCTGCAGAGAGAGCTAATCCTCTGATGCCATCTCCCCATTCCTTTTCAGCACTAAGAAATCGGTAAATAAATGCTGATAAATAAAAGTATCGTTTTCATGATAAGGAAGTAAAAAATGTTTAAGGAAACTTGGACTTAATAAAAAAAAAATATATATATCACAGATCTCGTCATCAACAGGTCTAAAAACATTATTTGAAGTTAAATTTCAATTGAGACATACCCTCGATATTCAATGTACTTGTAAATACATCCAGCTATGCCCATAGCAATTAACGCATAATACCAACTGGTCATAAACATAATTGTTAAGATGAGTCCAACGCCAAGAAGTGAAAGAGACCTGCATTATCCAATGTTAATAAATCACAAGAAATCAGGACAAAATCAGATATGCGCCATTCCAATGAGAACTAACCAGTGATAATACTTGAAACGTGGCCTCCAATTAGGCGTTCGCAACAGAGTTTGAAGTGCACAGGCCAAATTCACAAATCCATAACACATCATGAAAAACCTAAAATAAATGCAAAGTTAAATCCCCGAATCTCATAGAAATTCAGAACTCAATTGATGTATTCCATAATTAAATGCCTACTTACATACTGACAATAGGGGTGAGGTAGTCAACAGCCCCAGCCAAGATGCCCAACTCGCAAATACAAATGCAAAATAGCAGAGCACGCACTGGTTCGTTTTTCTTTGAAGTTACGGCGAAGAAATTCAAAAATGGAATTACATTATCTTTTGCAATGGCTTGCAAGAGGCGAGGTGCTCCAGTCAAACTTTGCAAACCTGCCCCAACAGTTGAAAGAAATGCGCCAATTAAAATGACCCATTCATTTGGCCAAGCAATTTCAGCCACGACTAGCCTCCCTCCCGTAGAAGCACCAAATCTATAAGAAAATCATCAACTTTACTTATTTAATGTACAATATTCCCAAAAAGTGAGCAAAAATAAAGTTTGTAAACATCACTGTTTACAAGTGTTTTGTATCGGGGACTAAAAACGTACTTATCCCTGATCCATAAATTGTTACATGAACCACCATATAAAAACACGGCAGATACATCTTGATAAAATAAGTCAAGGAATACATTTCTCCAAAACTAAATACAACAAGAATGAGCATTACTATAGAATGTATCCTTAAATTTATTTAAGGATAGAATGCTTGAGCGAAAAAATGTGCGTTTATCTACACGTACTATATTTTTACATGTAAACTTATATCTTTCCCACAAATTGATAATGTTAGCAATGACTATTGAAAAAAACCTTCATTCGGTCCCCATATGAATGCAAGCTCAATCTTCACTTCCAAGTTCCTCATTTACGTAGTTCACTTTTATATAACAAAGTTGAAATAAAACTTCGCTAGTAAGCCTAAACCCAAGAGAAATCAAAAACACACGCCCTTATATCAGAATACTTCAGTTGGATATAAAGAAGGATACAAATGAAAGATGTAGTGACTGTCGCTGCCAAAGTCCCAATGGGAATAGATTTTTGTGCATCGGCTAAATCTCCAGATCGATTCGAACCAGCCATGATTCCTAAGAAAGGTTGTATAAATGTGAGAAATACAATTGAGTGTCGTGAAAAGCGGTTTTAATGTAATTTAACATTCAAGCAAGTTAGTCCTTACCAGTAACAGATGGAAAATAAATCCCAATGAGAACAGAAAACGTAGTTGTCATATCAGCAAGGACTTGATTAAAGGTGTGAGCCTGATTTTTATTGATGATTTCAGTTCGATTTTTGGCTAGCACATCTCCTTCTTCACGATAATAATGGTAAAGATTGTCTGTAAAATTAATGGTAAAGATTGTCTATAATGTCAATAGTAAAATATATTTTTTCTTCAAGTTTATTCATAATCCTAACTGAAGCATTTGATGCCTGCATCATTATCCTGAGGATTGAAGTACTTATTTACTTATAGCCTATGACTTCATTTTTCCAATGAAATCATTCCCTGGAATAAAAAATTGCATGCATTACCTACCCATAAAAACTCCGCTAGCCAAGCCAGGGATAGCTTGGACCTTTGACAAATTATTACTATTCCAATAATGATCACAATTTGCTTCCGCATTTTCCCATGTTGTGCCATTGCCACAATACAAATTCCACAATGCAGTTCCAGGTTCTTTGGTGCAATTTCCTGACACAGTGGCATCCAACAGTCGATCTCCCAAAACGCAAATGCTGCAATATCATAATGAAAGAAACTGAAATTTTATCTGAAACGTAGATCTTCAAGGACAAGCAGCAATTGATACAAAATGATCAACTTACAAGAAATTGTCTTTTCCTTCAAGATTGACGAAAATCCCAGCATAGATCGCGATGACGGAGACAAAGACGCAGGCGAGTGACACTGCAGCAAATTTGCTGACGAATCGAACCCCACAAAACACAATGGTTCCCAAGATGGCCAGCAGTCCCGTTCCATAAATTCGGAAATTGTGGAACATCATTTGTGGATCATCGGAAATTTCAAATATTGACATTTGTGGTGCAATATAAGTCTATGTAAATGCAATTTAAAAAAAAATATGATAATGTCAAAGGCAAATGATTCATAATAATCTTCTAAAAACAAATTTTTTCGCACCACTAAAATTTCAATGGCTCCCACAATATACATGGCAGCAGCGACTGATGTGCCGAGGAAGAACAAACACCCAACAGCTCCTCCAAATTCTGGTCCCAAAGCTCTTGAGATCATGTAATATGAACCACCGGCTGTAATTGGGGAATATTTCAAAGATTAATATTAACGTAGAAAAGTAGGGAGGAAATGTAATAAACATCGCCCAACATCCGTTTCATTTTACAAATTGGGATAAAATTTGCTAGCAGATTGTTTTTCATGAAGAAAACAATGAAATGCAATTTTGAATTAGTTAATGAAACTTTGTATAGCATACCCTACAACCAAAAATTATAAAGCTGTCATAGCTAATCAATTTCTTATCTTAATTTGAACAACGCATTTTAAAAAACAACACAAAAAAGTAGCAAAAACAAATATGGCAAAGGCGATTCATCGCCAAGCTTTCAAGCGAGCTGGTCTAAAGTTGCACTTATTGAACGAAAACTAAATAAATCGAAAACTCTGCATCTCACGTTGTCTGGAAATATAACACCCTTCTTTCGGCAATATAAATGACAGCTTGTTTGAAACGTTTGGCCTTTACAACTCACCAGGAACAACTCCATTCGTTGCAATAGCACTCATAGATATCGAAGTGATAAATGTCTACAAAATAAAAGTCAATTTCAGTTACAACAAATCCAAGCAATTCAGAGATTTTGAGATGATCCACGTGGAAGCGCGTCTCGTAATTTTGCGACAAGGTGCGTTAACTAACCGTCATGCAGCACATTACGACGATGCAGAAACATTCGATGACTCCAGCTGTTCCGACCAACCACGACATTCGGATGAACAGAATCACTCCCAAAATATTTTGCAAACATGGAAGATAAACACCCAGGAGAGTTCCAAGTTGCGCAGACTTTAGAAGGAGTATTAAGAACGGTGTTAATGTGCTTGCCCACATAAGGTAAAAAACGCGAGCAATTCGTCAGAAATTGGGAAAAAAAAAAACGCAATTACGCAGTAGATACCTTCTGGGGTTTAGCATCCGGATCTGTTGGTGCTGGTATAGTCGCGTTATAGTTGGCCAAGGTGTTAACCAAGGTGGCAATCCTGGGCTTATCTTGCATTTCTTCCTATATCGTGAATTCATAACGAGTAATTAAAATGTTTTCGCACACTAACGGAAATAGATCTTTGTTACTTTAGTGGCTAGTGAGACCAGCTAACAAATAAGAAATGGACGTTTTAAAGTACCCGAATGTGATCGTGTAAAGCACGAGCACTGTAAATTAACATTACTTTGCTAATAAAACAGAATTAACGTTCGAGCATTTAAGAGAGGATAAGAGCCTGAGATGTTCAATAAAAATATACCTTCAAGGGAATAGAGAAAAAAATACATATCTAAACGTGTTCATCTAAGACTCTCCTGTACCATTTGTAATCTATAATCATAGTTAAATCGTGCGGATACCATAGCAGTATGCAACGATCAAGAAAATACATGTATAGCGAGCCATTAAATTTTTTTCGCTGTTTGGTATAAATAAAAATGTGTCAAATAATTTTGTTCATACATGTGTGTAGTTTATGCTTTAAAGTACAAAACTGTCGTATTATCTTTCTCCAAATTCTATCAAAATGCCAATCGGTTACCTAGTTACCGTAAGTTACGTTATGTCGGCATACTGTATGATGCGCTGCTATTTTGGCGCGATGCGTATATAAAACACAGAAAAGCAGATATCTTATGCCAAATTCTTACATGATAGAGGTAGAGATTTTTTTCGTAACCCGTCATGGTATCTTTATTGGAATCCACAGCAAACGGGCGTTGATCGCAGCCGGGTGCATCCCCTGGAATGAAACAAAAAAACAACGCACTTGTAGCCTATATATCAAATATTAATGAAAACCGGTCTCTTTAGATCAAGAGGGTCCTAAAATATTCCATATTTAATGGATTTCCTAACATAGCTGGAAATGTAAATAATGTCTATGAGAAAGGACAACTCTTGCAGAAAGCAAATAACTCCAATATGCACGATGATTTGGTATATGCCCGCGCTTACCAAATGAAATGTCGAGATTGCCTTTAAACGAGGTTTACAGATAGAATAACGTTTTTTGATATTTCGATGCGCTCGATTCATTTTAAATTTATTCCACGTGTAACCGGCGATCTAACGGGATAGGTCGAAACTACAGGGCACTAACACCCTGGTGATATTAAACGTCAGATATTAAAGAGAGTAACAAAACAATAAACGACTTACAAGCATCTCGATACTCAGGACAATTCATCAGTTCATGGAATTATTACACAAAAGTAAAAAAAAAAAAAACTTCAACAAATTTCTTCAAATTTATAATACAAGCCGGTTTGCCCGGGCTGTACAGACACAATTCAAATTCATTTCGGAAGTTGCCCAATGGTCCTTTAATCATGCATTTTTGTAACCTGAATACACGAATATCATAATGCAAACCATAATGCTGAAAAGCCCGGCATTGCCCGGACCGTCACTAAAATTCTGATGGCGTCATCCAGTTCACTTCTTATGATGACATTCTTGTTAAAGATTAATCGGACATAATCGGTTAATCGACCCCTGCCACAAACCCACAAACAAACCACATACCCACATACTGTATATCTCTTCTTTATATAATAATGTATACATGTATAGATGGCATGTCATGGGATGTCCAAAATATACTGGCCTGCATGGATACCCCATTTGATTCTCATCAAATGGCTTCAGATGCAGATGCAGGTGTCAGCAAACCCTACGATTTTAAGGGGATGCAGCAGACCATTAGGAGTTTAATAGACCCATGCATCAACGGAGTCGGATCATCTGAATACGAACAAGAAATGACGATTTTTTGCCCGCTCCTTTCACGCAGGAATGCGAAAAGATATCTTTGGCATTCTTTTCCATGAAAAATAGCAGGCGCCATCAAAATGATAGATTCCAAGTCGAGTATGAGCAGAAAAAAAAGCCTAAAAGAGCGCGATAGATGCAATTGAATAGGAGTGAAGTGGCGAATATAACATGGTCGGTATATATAATCTGGTCAAACAGCATGAATGAGGCAGGCTCTCTTAATCGGGTAATAAGCGTGATTTGCGTGCATTTGCTGGAAGAGTTGCGTGTCAATTGTGCCGTTGCTAGGCGAAGGATGCTGCATCTCATTAGGAGCTAAATTGCGTGCGGAAAAGCCCAAATAGAATTGAAATTATGTGAAGAGGTGGTCATTGAATCCATCGGCGCATCGACAGATTCTTTTGTTGGGACTCCGACGCACGCTTTTGCCTCGCAACTAGAGATTAGCAATTCGGAAACCGGGCAAATTACTTTTTCTCCGAACGATTGTGGAGCAACAGAAGCCCACGTATGAAACTTGGCCTAATCGTAGCTTTTTTGGAAAATCGCTCATCTCAATGGAGATGCAAAGCGAACTGGCATGCGTGCATATCCTCGTGCCTATACACCTATCTTTTTTTCGTTTTGTGGGCTTATGTTCGCACCCCCGCTTCGCGAGTGACGCGCAGCTCAAAAATTGTCCCTTTCCGGTTTAAGACGTACGGCATTATGTCAAGCGAAATTCAGTAAGTAAAAACGACATCTGAGCGCGCACCATAGTTTTGGCTAAATGACGGTAATGTCACTTTATTTTACCATGAATCAAAACTTGCTTAATCTCAAAATTAAAGAAAAAATTTTGTTGAGCTTCAATTGAAAAATTGAAAAATGCGAGATGCATATACCCGAATTGCAAAACATTTTCAAAATACATTGGAGCTACAATTGTCCGGGTGAATAAATAATACCCATAATCAATTTTTACATTTACCTTTAAAAAATGTATTTACTGCATACGGAGATAAACTGTACTTGTATAAAAACTACCTGCACCTTTAGACGAATCATATTCTGCACATTATGAAGAAAAAAATGCTCATATACGGTATCATGTATATGACTGAAATACATTTCTAAATATTAGCATTGCAGATAGGCTGTTTACCATCATCTTAAATGGGTAATTTAATATTCAGATTTCTCTTTGATCTGGATACTTTACAAAGTGTATATGTATTTGGATGACGCCATTTTCCATGTTTGAAATTACTAAGCGAAATTCAACGAGCTCTGCATTGCTATGACGAAATCAAAACACCGGAAACCCAAACATAACAGGCATTGGCAAAATATAGCTAACGTTGTTGCTCTAGACCTGGCTAAACGAAAATCTAGCGTATACGTGTATAGACAAAATTATGCACATGTAGTCTATACCTTTCATCTGCATTAAAACCGTACCATCCTTCCAGAGAGATATTCCAGTAGCTCCAATTCTTCTTTCACAGACCTTTAATCTTTCTTTGACTAGCGCAACGCATGATTTAAGGACCTACAAACAGCCCATTTTAAGGCTGCTGATGAAAGATGCCCACCTTCAACGTACGTCTTAAAATTTTCTATTTATAGTCGGTCCAATTTCGTTATGAAGCACGCAACACCTCATCGCCAGTCATCACAACAGCTTGTCAACTTCCTTTTTTTATTTTTTGCGCAAACTATAAAACTGGTGGTTTATTTTATCACAAACTAATATTAACATAAAAACTTTAAATATGCCTATAGGACGCTTCGAAAATTTTGGAATTTTAACGTTTTGAATGGCATATTAAACTAACTTAAGTAACATGCGTGTCATAAATTCACAACGCAACTTCGTAATTTCAAATTGTTAGATATTTTCATATCATCGCACAAATGATGAGTATGCAAAGACTGCATTTTGCGAGATGTTTATAATCTTGCATACACAGGGCTACGGGGAGAATGCATGCAGTTCGTATATAGCTGGCCTGTAATGGTTACCCCGATGGGCTTAAATTAATTCTGTTCGGTTTTGTAAACCTAATTCCGCCTTGACATAGCCACTAGCTCCGAGCTACACCTTTGACATTCTCTTCTGCAATTCGGCAGTGCCATGATTTATCATTAAAGCGACAGACAGCAGCTCCAGCATCATTTGCTAGAAATTGGCCTTTTTATAAGAAGCTCTGGGGGGTGTTGCCGCAATTTAAATTTCAAACATGCAATAACGCGAGGAAATTTATCAAAAGATATAACGCCGCGACTGCCTTTCATGAATTATTTATCAGCCATAAGCTATAAACCGTTAATCGTCACTTATAGTATTGTAGATGCATTCGTGCACATTTCTCCAAGAACCTAAACATCTTCTGCAATAAATCAACCTAATTTAATAGAGAGCGCACAGTTTACTTAATTCAGAGAAACTATAACCTCTAGTGTTTTTCAGTTTATTCCATCGCGATTTTGAAATCACGAAGAAACTGATTTTAGATAAGAGTAATCAATAAAAATGAAACGTCGATTCTGAAGAGTTTTCAGAGAGAATTACAATTTCGAGGGATGCTGAATGTGCACTTACGTTTATGCATTCAATTGAGCTTATTTTCATTAGTTATAGCTTAGCTACAATATTGATTAAACAATTTTCTATTTGACGTCGCACATCCGAATTCTTAAAACGAAACTTCCACAAGAGTAGAAATTACCAGTAAACAAGAGCAACAAAATGACAATGCCTGTCTTCGTGAACAAAAATTAATTACACGTAATTAATGAACGTACATTACTAACTACTAGGTACATTAACGAAATTCCCCAAGAAATTGATGTAAAAAAATAGCTTTTTACAGGATTTTTCCTTTTAGGTTCATTTCTAAGCTATCTTCACGTGGAATTTCTACTCCTACATCCCACCGGATCGGTTTTAAAAGTACACTTCCTGTGTACCTAAGGTTTCCGAGCAAATGTATTGAACTTGGAACTATTCCGAGAACATTCTCAGTCCATGTTTGTCGCTAGACAGCATGATGCCAAATTAAACGTCTATTTATTGCTAAATTTTATACACGGAGACACCGTGGGTTAGACTAATTCTAGAATGGCTGGGCACCGAAATGCCTCCCCCAATGGTAAGCACGCATACCTTTGCAAAACGCCTTATTTATAAGTCTCAAGATCTGGATGAAATGCAATTTAAAAGAGAGGATCAAGGGAGAAACCACGTGGATTTGCCCAAAATATACATGAATAGCATAGAAAACAGCGTGATTCGCGCTTAAGCTGCTTAAGCCCCTTTCAGGCACCAGAAACTTGCCAGTTTCATTACACAGGACGATGCTTCAAATTCAATTAATACAGTATAAAGATCGCAGGCCCACTCAAACTCAATCCAAATTACATTTAATTAGAATGAAAATCAAGAGTATTGACAAATCCCTTTGATTTAAAACTTTCAACGGATGCCACAAATTTTAAGTAATCACCTTTATAAAAAGAAAGATTATAATTTTATTAAGCTTTATACAAAATAAGTTTAATAAAAGTAAGACGTTTATAACGAAAGATGTTAATGTCTTAAACTCTTCGTATATTTCTATACCTTCACTATAAGTTTTTAAAGATAACCAGTAATTCCAACATTGTAATGTTGTCTTGATCCTCACAGCGCTATAGCGCACATGTGAGCATCTACACAATTGTATACACGAAGATGACAACAATATAGCCTACAGTGCAAAGTGAAAGTGTAATTTTGCGAAATTTATAATTGTAACAAGGACAGTAATATGGCGAATGTTGGGTTAGCTTTAACGAAAAATAATGCAACACGCTCGTCTATAGATTAAGGCTTTAAAAATACAACCCTTTAAGTTGGCACACGTCTGCGAACCACTGGTAAAAAAACAGTGGCATTTTTGTAATGCAAAAAAAAGCAATATAAAAGAAATACTATACGCTTTTTAGTACGTCTGCGAACAAGCAATGCATTTGTACAAGCGCTGTAAAGTCAGCAAAGGATTTACGGACCAAGCAAGTGCTTTATTAAACCGCGTATAAAAATAAAGATCTGCTCGTTTGAATCTTGCATTCATGAAGGGAATAATCCAAAACCTTGAAAACCCAAGGCGTATTGTTGCCATCTTCTTTTAGGCAGTTCAAATATGTCTACACTGGTTAAAAACATACCAACTATAGGATAATTTAGACTGCGTGGGATTCAACTTGCGATGTTTTCGTCAATGAAATCACAACTGATTGATAAGAAATCTCCCACGGTGTGATTTATAGAACTGCATGCAGATATGAATGATTACATACCGTATATATAGTGGCATAAATAATTTTCGCCAAAGGAAAAAAAAATTCAATTCTCGGAAAATCCATCTGCATTTTATCGATTTTCATATCAAACTTGGAAATGATATCTTAGTTCAGACAACTTTTTGCTTTTAAAACAAACATTAAGATTTATGAGCCAGCTTCGCTGATTTCGAATTTATTTCTCAGCAAATATAATAAAATGTAAATGCATGCCGATATTCATCAAATATTCCGAAACCTGGATTAAATTGATATTTGATAGAGTAATAAAAATTGCATGATATTTTCTCATGGCGGCTCTTAAAAAGAAATTGGATCGGACCCGAGCCAGGTCTTCTAATCAGATTTATTTAATCAGCACCTCAACTGCATACATTTATAAACTACAATCTTATACCTATACCTTTAACAAAAAAGAGATTTTATTGTTATACAAATATCCCCCATTTTCTGAGACATGGAACAATTTCGGTGATGACCCATACTATATATCGCAATAAACGATCACATATACAAGTAGTTTCAATTTTCGGATTCATATACGTTTAACATGTACCTTATAAACGTAGCTTGAAGACAAACTTATACAATATTTTTAATAATTTTGTGCATGAAACAAAGTTTGTGAATACTTAACCATTTTCAGTGGGCAACCTGCGGTTGTTTGGCGTCATCATAATGCGTACAATAAAAATCATGTTCTTTCACTTATTGACAATTAACTACATGTATTCTTGTCTTAGAAACCTCTTGTTGATTTTAAAGTATATACAGACATGATTTCTTGTTCTTTTGTGAATTAATGCAATATGCTCTATTCCGTTATTAAGCTCATCATACATTTTCACCAAGTCATACTGTATATGCATATAGATGCATTTTTTCTGCAGCATTACTAACACGTCATCTTCATCGTCACTATTACAATACCGCAGAATTGACCCTTTTGCTAATCAGATCCTCTTGCGGATTTTTAAGGAACTATTGAAAGGCCTGTAACGACGCTCTGG